>BGZK01002893.1:0-38280 GCA_005406025.1 Eumeta japonica | reverse complement strand
TTTATCTGGAAGCTTATGAAGATGAAGGAGTCAACCGCACATTAGGACAAATTAGATACGGTTCCGTAATCATTGAACAGGTTGGAATAGATTTAAATAAATTCAATTATTTTTATTAGCTTTATATAAGGTTTTGTTATAATCAGGAAAAATAATCAAAGAAAACCACTTGAAATCGTTTATTTGGCAATAGATATACATTAAATTATATTTTCCAGACTTTTAAAATACCTTTTTTTTAGAAACAATTTAGTTTGCAAAATTAAATCATTATAAAAGGGATTATGTCATTGAAATACAATCAAAAGTGGGATCACAACCGAGAACGAGACCGAAATCGATATCTACATGGCGATGGAAGCACGACCAGGGTCGAAATGGCGCAACCGACATAACACTTCAAGGCGATTGCAATTACTGAATCTTTGGTGTATTATAACATTTTATTACAATACAAAGTATATATATTCATTTGATATAGTGTAGCTTTTTATTAATGAGACAATTAACAGTTTCGATGTAGTTCTGTTCAATAGTACAAAAAGGCAGACAAAGTCGGGGAATGATATATATAAGCAGATTATACAAAAACCTTATCATTGAAAAAGCCATTTAAATTACTTTTATGGTGATCTGTCAAAAGGTGTGGGAGCTTAGCTATACAACGTCCACTTGTATATATATAAATTTGTATTTACACTGCTTTCGCGCAAATTGAGACCGTAACTGATAAGTGAATCAAAATCGAAAGTGGCATGAGGAGCAAAATAGAGAGCCGAGGGCGAGTCCGAAATTGATGACGAAATCGGAATTGTCATCTCGATGAAGCAACATTAAGGATGAAGGAATACGTCCTATCAGTGACTTACATCAAAAGATCATATCGATTATTTTCAAATTGCATATAAGGTTTGATAAACTATGCACAACTGAAAATCTATTAAATTTACGATCAATGTATTAAGTTGCGTTTTTGTTGATGCGACTCGCTGTTTGTTCACGCGGATGGGGCGTAATACGAATATAGTAAAGAAATTAGACCTGTGGCTATGACGCTTGTAAAATCTATGGACCGCTAACCCGTGACGGCGTCCACGACCGAGGATATGCAAATACCGACGTCTTTGCTACCCCGTACTATCGTGAGAAAACTCTGATTTACATTACAAAGAAAAAATGTCTACGATATGAAATCGACCATTGTGGGACTATATATTTATAATGATAAAATCGCTTTATGGAAAATAGATATCGACCAAACCGAGTAATTCCTATGGATACGCTTTATCAATATAAAAGTTGTATCAAAATATATCAAATGTATACAAGGTATATAAAGGGTAGTCATAGAGGTAGTCATACATATCAATAACCGCGCGAGTCGATTTATTTTTCATAGTTTCGATTGCCTAATTTTTCTTTAAGCTTTGTCGCTAAAAACTACTTTAATTAAAAATAAGTGAAACATAAATAACTAAATAAACACATAAAGTTTCAAAACGGCTGAAATTTTAAAGGTGCTGTTATTACAGCTATATTGTATAAGAAATGTTTTGATTTTTGTAATTATTTTGTTTGTACATCAAGCGCGGCGACTTTGCACACTCCCGAACGTAACCGCAGGTACCAGAATGAAGTCGCATTCAAAATTACTAGCGGATAATAAACAGGCCCGCCCCAAGTCCGCGCCGCGCTGCAGACGGTCGTGGCGCGGCCGCTCCGTCCTGAGCAAATAATAACCGTTCCGCTTCCGTGAACTTCACTCGACAGTCATTAGAAGCTAATCGTGGAGTCCTCCAACTTTTCCGGGGTCAGCGACCGCCGCCCGCAGTCGAAATTGATTTAAAGTCCTCAAAAGCTTCCGCAGGGCTTGGAGTTCGGGCTGTTGGAACTCGCCATGTTTTGAGTTCCAACTTAGAGTTCATCTAGGTTCGTAATAAATATCATGTTTCGATTGGTGTACATTATATAATGTATTATTTTACATTTACATTGTATATTTTGATTGACTTTTAAGTAGTCTAATATTTTTCATTTCATTTTACTTAGGAGGGACTCTAAAATATTTTGATCGTTGTTTGTTATTAATAGGTATGTGTTGAGTTAAATTTGAAGTGGATAGGTACCTACCTATCTTCTTGCGTAGTAAATACATAGATTGTACCACATATTGATGAGTAGAAAAGTAAGTTGATTATTAAGTTGTAGAAGAATACGCAATTATTTTTTACTTTAGTGCATATTAATTTGTTTTGGAATAGGTTTTGTTTTAAGGTCGGTTTTTCGTAATTTTTTTATTAGCCCTTTACGGGCACACTTGCACAAACTCTACTATAGATCGGGCATCTCGGCTCTCGAGCTCTTTGCGCTGGTCCAGTGGACGGTGGGCTCCTCACGGCCGTTGTCACCGACACGACCACTTCTGGTCCGACGGTTTAGAATACTAACCGAGGCACCAAAAATGCACTCACCGCTTTACAACCTAGGCAAGATATCGCCATCCAGTCAGATACGAGGCCACGTAAAATATTTTACGAAATATAAATTTTCAGAAAGAACTTCTACCTTTTATCTGTAACAAAACACCGATAAACAAATAGTCAAATTTGGCGCAATAAAACTTTGTTCTCGTGCAAAATTAAAAATCAAGTTAATCAACAGCAGTTTTCGTCACCAAAGCATTTGTCTGAGGCGGATTTGACAATATTTTAAAACTGATTTATACATATAAAACTTTGTATCGACGCCTATAAAAATAATAAAAATAGTAACCTTTAGTACATGTTTTCTAGTTTCATAAAACTTTCTGAACTTATGTACTTCAAACTACATATCTAATATTCATTCCGTTGACTATACAATATATTGTAAATACCAACTGGTCTTATCTAAATTATTCGAAAACACATCTATCTTATATAGAGAAAGGAAAGGAAAGCCGAATACTTCGGTAAGTAATAAGAAGTTTGAAAGCTACAGATTCTTTTGGTCTGAATAATATTTGGAATGCTTAGATTTGTTTTGAGGATCCGTATTCCTGTTCTCTATTCCAATTTTGTTCAGTACGTCGGTGTCTTCGAAAACAGTATATCCATTAGTTTTTAACGACACAACTTTTTATATGTATATCACCACCGGTAACAGAGAGAAATTTTAAAATTTTCACAGACTATCATTGTTAGTCAATTGTGATATAGTTCGGTTAATGTCCGAAACGGTTGAATACAGTCTAATGATCTTTTATGTATAATTAGATTGTGTAGATTTCTTTGAATATGATATAGGATAATTTTTACGAAACAAATATAAATAAAATAGAACCTAGTAGGCAGAAAACATCCGACATATAGTTAGCTTTAAAATGAGATAAAAGTATAGCTAACATTATTTTATAAAATTCTCATAATGAGCACGTTTAGCAAATTCTACCCTGCGACGGCGCGTCGACTGTAAAGCACAAGCGCCACTTCGATTATTATAATATTCGATGACTACGCTAAATATTGTTATATATTTTTGAGGTAAAACTTCTATAGATTTTCTAAAAATCTTATGAGATCGCGTCACCCACATGCTGAAGTTAATAGTTTATGCGAATTAATTGCATATGTGAAAAGTTTGTTGTCTATGCGAAAATTATATTTTTCAAGTTAATTCAATTGCAACATTGTTGTTGTTTTGTTTAAATTATAAGGTTTATGTTCTACAATATTGTACTAAATATGCACATAGAATTTTATATTAAATTTTATGGTCTCTGCGGTCTATCATTAGTTTTCGTTAATAAATAAACAACATGAAAATGTGTACAATTGTTGCTCTCGTAGTACCGATAAATGTGAAAACCAGACTAACCTTAATTATTTTAATTTATGAATTATGAT
This sequence comes from Eumeta japonica, assembly GCA_005406025.1. Classification (NCBI taxonomy): domain Eukaryota; kingdom Metazoa; phylum Arthropoda; class Insecta; order Lepidoptera; family Psychidae; genus Eumeta; species Eumeta japonica. The sequence goes on along the minus strand of BGZK01002893.1, from coordinate 34,396 downwards.
ATTTTAACTTTTAATGTTACAATGAACTTAAAAATCCAAAAAATGATTGTTTTATAGTTTTAAGTTTCCATTTCTGTCTGCAATATTAAATTGCCTTTTACTTTTATTTTCACTTATCATTATAAAACGACATTATTGATATCGCCATTCATTTTCCGTACCGGCGTTAAACCATCTGTACTATATTCATGTAGAAAATGCAATTTACCAAGACCAATCGAACGGCGTCAAAACTAGGGGCATCAGGTAGCCATCGCCATAACGTTGTTACATTTGTTCCGATGACACCACAAAATACATGACAATCGACAGTATTGTTATATAGTTAAGGTTACATAATATTTGTAAAGTTTCAAATCGATGCAATAATTACAAAACGATGAAACAAAATTTATTTCTGAAACAAGTACAGACTGCAGCCGGTTAAGTTATTGCCGACTACTGGACTAAAAGTAGTGCTGAAAAGAATAAGACGATGAAACGTCGTCGTCGTCCAACTTTCGAACCATCGACCAGATCGTTGTCGTTGTCGATATTTGAGCGTGTCTCATTAACTGTTATCTTTGTTTCACTAAGTTACCGAATAACTCCACTTTAAATGAAGCGTTAAAACTGGTAACAATTTTATGTCTCACAAGCTAGAATTATGCAATACTCTGTAAAGGTTATTAACACTTATTTTCGTTTTCATGAAAAGACAGTGATCTCTTGTCAATCCGAGCATCGTGCGTAAAACGAAACGGGACAAAGACGCCGCGGCATCCGCAGTAGAGGTACGTACGTTTTATACGCACAAGTAAATATTTTGTTGAAGCGGCTCAATGCATTGAACCTCGCGGGCGGTATCACCGACCTCGTAAATATACGGCGAGCAGTGGGCGGGTGGCGCGCCCGGGGCGAACGCGACAGATCTCTTTGTCGATACTTTGCACCCACACGTACACGCGCTACGTACGGGTGCGTTAGGTGTTGTCTCGGGTAGATGCGAATAAATATTGATATCAATCGTTTAACTTATGAAATTACATTTCTCCAAATGCATTAAGAAATAAACATGACTGTTCAGAGCACGAAGTAAAAAGCAGTACGTAGCTAATCGTGAAAAGGCCACCATATCGATCAATCGTAAGTAATTCTAATCAAATTATTAAAATCATCAAGTGATTCTTAAGTCGATCGACCGACCGAGGATATAACATAAAAACGATTTTTTTAAAGAAGTGTTAGCTATTCATAGCTTATTGTTAGCAAAGTAAGTTAGTAAAACTAAATAACGAGCAACACAGAGCACTACTTAACCTATTTTCACTCATTTTAATGTATATACGTATTTGCGTGTTAATTAGTATGCTTTTGTATATTTTACATGCAATATTTTTTATATATTAAAAGCAAAAGGTAATATATATATTGTGATACGGATTATACCCTTCTGTGAGCTTCAGGGTAATCAGGTAACCGAGATCTTGAACAAAACGGCTGGAAGTCAACTATATTTTTATCAGTTCTTCAATTTTTATGTTCATGAATTTTATATGTACTCTATTTAACACATTAAATATTTCACATTCCAGTTTTATTACTATCGAGGTCACTTTACGCAGGAGTCCTGATCAACTCTTTTCTGTGCACCGACTATTCTTATTCTTTTCCTTCTACAATTAAATTCTAATGCGTCAGAATCAACGTTCGCGGGACTGAGCACGGAGGCTGGAACACCTCAGATGCTACCTACTTAACTCAGTTACTACATCATCATTTCTTTCGAGAAAAAATTAACGAAAGTAAGTTTTTTTGTTCATGGACCTCGTAGCAACTAACAACATATGACCTAAATTACTACCTATATGTGGAACATGGTAAGTACATGGAGAATAGTGTGTTAAGACCAAAGTACATCCTTTGACATGGCTTTCGATTTACAATTGCAATTGTTTGCGGGTGATTATGTTTATTATTTCGTATAAGAACGCGTAATGCTGCCAGGGTATACTCGTCTGCCAAAACTACATTAAAACCACATGAAACCACTCAAAAGACTAAATGTACTACTGTATAAAAATTCAACTTAAAATTTAATTGGTAAAAATTGGAGTTGGTGGAAGTTCCGAAGGCTTGAGGCCAACACAAGATGTCCGCCTCCACTGGGCCGCTGGGGCTCGGTCAGCACTGTCCAGCGCCACTCTGCCCTCGAATATTCTCTGTATCTGAAACTTATGAGGTATGTGAAACAATTCTGATCGTACCATTAGCCGTCACACCTGATTCAGTTCATGTCAGAAAGCGAACCGCACGGATGAGCCATCGCGTGCTATAACCATAGTTGTCTCCCTTCACAAACGGAATCTCCCTTCTGTACTTCGCCTTTTTTACATAACCCTTAGTAATTTAAAATAGGTCACGGTAGGTTTTCTTCTTCTTTTGGTATTTCTACCGTGCCTTCAGATGCTAAGCGCCGCGTCGACCCCTGGGGCCCACCAGCTCGGTACGCAACAGGTAACATAAAATACAATATGTAAAATTACTAAATTCACAATAATTTTAATAAAATCTCATTCTTATTAAAGTGGATTGTAGGAGCAATAATTATCCTCCACACCATTACAGGTTGAATTTTAAATGAAATTATTCTTATTCTACACATATTAACAATATCATTATGGAATTATGATAAAAACATGATTGTTGCTATGGCGTATGTCACATATGTTTTCCGTCAACATTCTAGGACTATTTACAGTTTGTAAATATTGTTATGTCTCACTATTATCTAAGTTGAACATTTTCAATCGAGATAGATGAACTACATCCCGCATTTGCTTATTTTGAAGACTTTTCATGTGTAACGTTCGATAATTTTTATACAATTGTATTGTTCTTCACAACATCGCATTAATTTAAAGATTTCACCTGCCACCCTTCTAGATACATACACCATTACCTAGGTACTTAAGTCTACTACGTAAAATTTCGAACTTTTCTTACCCCTATTGTAGCATTTTTTGTTTCATTTGTTTGTTTCTATTATTTACAATAGCCTTATTAATAATGTTACTTGGAAAATCTTGTGTCTGAGCCATGTTATTACATAATCTATATGCATTTCCTAACTGAACATTATCTAAGGAAAGTTTGGCTCTCTGCCGTACAATAATATATATGGAGATTCTTGTAGTTCTATATAGTTACATTATACGAAAATATCACAAACGGTGAAAGATACACCAGTCTCTCTGGTTACTGCCAACATACACTGGTAGCGATTGCCAAAGCGTTCTATGAAATATTTCTATCAAACCATTTGTCTGCGGGTGAAAATCAGTAGCAAATTGTGATATTACCCCAAATGCTCCGATCGTACCTCTCACAATTCTTGAGCAAAAGACAGTCTTTCGGTCAGATATCAATTCTGGTACAGAACCAAATAGGTATACAAAATATTTCATTTATTAAATAGTCTGATATAGTTTGAACTGTGACTCGCGGAATGGATTTTGTAATAACATATTTCCACTTCTTTCTCGGTATTCTTCACAAAATATATTTCTCTTAATGTTTTGTTTTATCCAAAATGACCCCCCCCCGCCCCGGCCCCATTCAAGGTTTATCATGTACCTCTTTCAACCTCTTCTAACACAAACCTTGGTAAGACTATTATCTTTTTCTTTGCTCTAATCATTTATTCTTTTAATATAAAACTTAATTTCTTACAAAATTATCGATACCTACCTCCATTTCTACCTAACGCTTCTAAACTGTACAGATACAAAAGTTATTATCTCTCTGCTTTTCTATTAATGTTTCCGTCGAAATCCTATTTCTTGGTTTACTGTTTTTACTTCGTTACATTTCTTAAGTGAATTTCTAGAGGAATCTACGACTAGGTTTAATCGCCTCAATGTATGTACAATCTTCAAAGTCACCTCTTTAAATGTCATTCCCCAAACATAATGTCTAAAGTATTTTACTGCCCATACAACTCCTAAGTATTCGCGGTCTGTGTTGGGACATCTTTTATAAGTCGCTCAACTTTCGCGATGCATATGCTATGAGATGCATTTCCTAATTATTTCTCCTTTTGAATTGACGATGCACCTAATGCTTTCCGCTAGCATCTATAAAGAACCGAGTTACTGCTTCATCAAAGCTATTCTGAAAATGTTTTGATACTGAAAGATTATATAAGCATTTCTTTAACATTTCAAATACCGCCAAAATACCCTATAAAATTTATTACCCTTTGTTAATAACAAAGTGATTTGTGCGTAAATTTTCTACAAATTTCTTATAATAGAATGTTAGACCTAAAAATGGTTTAAAATTCATCGCAATCGTCGGTCTTTAATTTAAAGTGCATCTAATTTCTTTCTGGAAGGTTTGACTCCCTCTTCGGTAACTTCATACGCTAAATTATCAGCGATTTACAACCAAATCTACATTTTGATGATTTTACCAACAAGTTCACTTCCCTAAACCTATTAAATACATCTTTCAAAGCATTGCAAAATTTTTTCGAAGGCTTCCCACATACTAATACGTCGTCTATGGCATTTTTATACTTAATCCCAGCTAAAACTATGTACATCATCTGAAAATGGCCTGACTTGTCTTTAATCCGTACGATATTACCATAAACTCAAAATTGCTAGAGGGGTTATAAACGAGGCCTAGTATCTATCCCTTCTCGCTTAGTATCATCTTCCAATACCCAGATATTAAGTTTAAACTAGCGAAATATCTAGCTTTGCCTAAATGCATTATCAAATCTTCTAGTCTAGAAATAGAATGCGAATCTGAAATAACCTTTCTGTTTAAATTTCTGAAATCTACGCAGTATCTTCATTTTCTACCTATTTTTTTCACTAGTACTACGGGAGATGTATAACGACTTTTCTAATATCTAATAACCCCATATCAAGCATTTGTTGTTTTTGTTTTAATAATTTCGAGTCATCGCATAGACACTTTGTATGGTGGCTTATAGACCGATACTTCATCTTGTGTTTTGATTTATACTTCAAAATCTGAATAATTGCCTAATTTCGAATTCTCAAATGCGAAACTATTTCGACAAAGCCCCTTGTAGCTCATCCCGCTGACAGATAAACAAATCCTTATTAACATTTAAATCAACTACCTTCCACTGCTTTTCTGGCACGGAAACAGGGCTAGATTACATACCTTATATTGGTATTGTACAACAAACAGATATCTTCAACTACGTCGTCCGAAATATTGTACTTGTAAGGCAGAAGTCGGTATAGATTAATGTCAGTATATTATAACGGTATAAATGTAAGTTACAACATATTTGTTTGGAAAGTGCTTAGACACTTTATTTTCAATATTTTTGTTTAATTGAATTCTTTGTCAAGTTCAGGGTAATAAGGTACAAATAAATTGAAATTGATTAAAATTGAGCAGTTTTATGAAGGAAATTGAAGTTTTATATTGCTTGCAAAATTTTATCAGTGGTGACATACGAGTGCCAGATGTGGTCCTATATTGTCGGTCTCATAAACAGTAAGAATTTCTCAACCCGATAAAAATAGCTACGCTCGAATTTCCTCTACCAGATGAAACCCAAAGCAAAAAATCGCAAAATACTGAGATTAACCAACATAACTCTAGAACTAGTCAGTTGAAATGGCAATGAACAGGCCACACAGTTCATGACACTTGTAACCGCTAGGAAAAGATTCGCGAATAGTGATCACGAACTGGATGTCGAAGTATGGAACAGCATCCCACTAGATGGACTGACAAGCTGATAAAGGTTACAGGTAGTCCAATGTGTATGTCGTAGAATCTAGAGGGTAGACTTATGTGCAGTGGTGGACGTACATTAGGTAAAACGATAGGTTAATATTTGAATAGTGCGTGAATAAGGACTCTATGTGTGTACGTTGATTGGAATGACTTACCACCATTCAGAGATAGGGTTATTATACGAACAGATAAACCACTATGTTCAAATCATTAGTTTTATATAACAATATAAGTGCACTTTTAGTCTTCTTGATGTCTTTTTGAAATAAATTTTTTTTATAATTTAGCATACATTTCAAGTTTTAAGCAATTGAATATATTGGCATTAGAAATGTAATCTGAAATATCTCAAGAAATATTGAATATGCCTTGTCTTCTTAAGAGCACATAACTTATATACGATTATATGGACACAATTACCTTGAGTTTGTCCCGGATGGTAGGCGAACGGTGAGGATTTTCAAAAGTTAGGAACTTTTACGGGGCACGTTAAACGTCGCTGAAAGTGAGATACCTTAGAACATCGGCGACTAAATTCTACTTGTAACAACTATCAAGAGAAAATGCTTTGAATATGCATGGAATATACTGAGCTTGGCTTTTAATTCGAGAAAATCTCTTGATCGTTGGAAATTCGAAGGGGAATAACCATAGCACGTTACATACTCGAACGACTATAATGTAATTAAACCCACACCTCATCCGGCGGCGACCAGCAGTCTGCGTACACTCGCCGCCCGATTGTGAACCTCTTGAAAGCGACAGTTATCCGATACTTAATTGCGTGATCGCCGGATATAGCTCTGTTGTAGCGTAAGGGACTTAGTTATCACTGATACGATTATCATTAAGCCCAACATAGTTGTACCCATCATTGATAGAAAAATAAAAAAGTTGTGATTGCTAATCTATATATAAACCGTTCCGTAGAACACTTTTCAATCTAAGGGTCCTGGTTCCCGACTGCAATGACAACACTATTTATGTCTTTAGTCAGCGTGTAAATATAATGTAAACCTTTCGCTTTGTATATACAAATTAACATTTTCATGTGTTATGTATACATACGAGACTCATCTTTTAATAATAGATTTTTTTTCTCTCAATTATTGTCGGTTGACTGTTAGTCTACTCATTACTTGTAAGTAATGACTTATATTTTTATTTTAAGTAATTACTTATAATTTACTGTAGAAATTCAGATTATGTATTTATTATTTTGCGTTCTCGGAACTCTTTCGATACATTAGTAAGAACATACTCTATCTCATAAGTAATGACTTATAAGTAATGAGTCATTAGTTATAAGTAACGAGTAGATTTATATTTGGGCGTAATGAAAATCGTATCAATGATAACTAAATATCCGTCACGCTACAACAGAGCTATCTCCGGCAATCACGCAATTAAGTATCGAATAACTGTCGATTTCAAGAAGTTCACAATCGGATGGCGAGTGTACGCAGACTGCTGGTCGCCCGATGAGTTGTGGGTTTAATTACATTACAGTCGTTCGAGTATATAACATGCTATGGTTAATCCGTTTGAATTTCCAACGGAAACGAGACTTTCTCAAATTAAAGCCAAACTCAGTATATTCCATGCATATTCAAAGCTTTTCTCTTGATAGTTCTTACATGTAGATGGTCATCGCCGGTGTTCTCTTTCAGTGACTTTTAACGTGCCTTAAAAGTTTCTAACGAGTGAGAAGAACGCTGTCCGCCGTTCTGAATTAAACCAAAAAACGAACAAACTCGATATATTTGTATACCTATATTTGTATCGACTGCCTGACTGGCGCACTTGGTAATGACCCTACTTACTGCGCTGGTGGGCGTGAGTTCGATTCCCGCCAAGACAAACAGTTATTTGATAAAAATTAATGTTTATCTGTTAAGTCTGGGTGTTTCTATATATTAAATGAATAAATTTACAAAAAAGCATACACGTGTTCAATCAATTATCTGGTACCCATAGTACAAGCCTCGTTGCTTATTTTGGAACCAGATGGTGATGTGTCTATCCACAGATATTATATTATTTTATATAAGCTATGTATGTAGGAACCGTTGTGACTTTTGAAAAGTATTTAAGTAAAAAATTATCTACGCATTTTTACTATCCAATTCCTTCATTAATTTCTCATTAAAATCTCCTATGGTTTCAATCTACTTTTTCTGTCAATTGTTTCTAGTAGTTCTAGATGGTATCTTTTGCGGTCATATGTCATGTTTGACTTAATTTTATTACTCAACTCAGCTATGTTTCTTTTTATTTTGTCTTGTCTAAGAGACCTATATATTAATTCAGCTCTGTTTTCATGAGCTCTTTTGTTTGTAAGCCATTTCACTTTGTTCTTTTCGTTTCTCGCTTTATTTGTTTCCTTAGTATGTGAAAGCTGATCGAACTCATTATCATTGTTTTGAGTATTTCTCAAACTTTTCTTTTAACCTTAAGGAAGTTTTAGCGTAGTTTTATTGTATCTTTAAGGCCTACTTGAATGTGTTAAATTATAGATTTGTTCTAACCATTCTAAATTTACTATAAAAATTCAGTTTATTTATTATTTTGCTTTCTTAGAACTCTTTCGATACATTAGTAAGAACATAACCTATCTCATTCTTATAGCGGTCATCTGGAGATATTCATGTCCATCTAATGTTGTTTCGTTTTATGTATAAGCTGCTAAATATATTCAAGTTGTTATATATTCAATTTTCCCAGAGATTTTCCCCGTTCCTTGATCTTTTGGCTTTCCTTCCAATTCCAATGTGGATCCAGTACCATCTCTTCTCCATCCTCTCCAATCACTGCATATGATTTTCTATTTTATCTGATAACATAGAATAAAAGAGTTAATTTCAATATTGTTGAACTATTCAGTTGGAGATTAAATTCGCACAATTAACCACCTATCGTTATGTGATGGTAATTTGATTTTGAGTTGCGTTCGGATGCGCCGATGAACTTTTCAATGTAGTGTCTTACTTCTGTTCTAACGATAATCCTATCGCGTTTTGGCCTGGTGCTTAGTGTATACAGTACGAAATATATCCTTTATAGTTACAAAATATATTTTTTGATTCTATATGCCCTATCTTAAACGTCGAACTTCGCTCAAACCTACTGTGACCAGTTTAGGTCTGCTAATGCTGGGATCAGTTCAGCCATGCTTTATGCATGGCTGAACTTGTTTGAATGGGTGTTTGATTTAAAAAAGGATAAGAAAAATGAATTTGGATCTCCTGCGACATATATGTTTTTTAGTTCATTAGTTTCCACGGTCGTTAACTTTATGTACCCCCTGTAATTTTTGAGCCATGTGTTTAAAAACATAAAAAATCACAGTGTGTGTGCTTTATACACAAATTCAATGAATCACATAACATAAATAAAATACAAAAAGTACAACTTATTACTTATAGAAAAGTTATGCTAAGACATAACAGGATTTTTTCGTAAACATGACCTTTTCTTTTTAATCTTTGAAGTTCATTAATTTGACTAACAGAACTTTTCGTATTTCCTACGTTTAAAAATAATGAGAGCATTTTTGGATAAGTTTTTCATTCTTACCTATCAATAACAATAGGATACAAAGCCGCGTAGTAGTGTTTTAGTCATATAAGTAAATAAAAGCAATTAAATATTATTATAATACTTTTTTAATTACAAAATATTTACATATGAGATCAAAAGGGACAATTTTTCTCTTTCGCAAAGTGTGATTCCAGTCGTTTTTCAAAGCCCACTCATATTAGTGTGTAGCAGAGTTATTTGATCTTACACACATTTGTACAGAGTAGTTTGACGTTTGTGTACTTACACTACGTAACTAGAAGAAGAGCTTGAAGACAAATGCGCATTTTTTCCTTTTACTAAAATGAGACTATAATAATTGTGCTACGATATTCTGTTCAAAAAGGACATTTTATAGAGAAAAAGTTCATAGCCACCCATACTAATTTTGAGGTGTTACAACGGTTTTGTGTTGTATCAAAATTTGAAATAATTTTATCATCGTATGTGTTTGTCGGCATCCGAAATACTTTAACGAGGCCTGAACAATTCGTAACATAACAATATAACAACATTACGTAGCAAATAAAAGCAAGGAAATCTATCGGTGGGTACATTTCACGTCTGTAAGGCGAGCGGAACGTCGTGGGCGTCGGCGGCGCGGGGCGGGCGGGCGGGCGGGCGGGCGGCGTCACGCGTCAAGGCGCTATAAAACAGCCCGTCGACGTTCTTCGAACTATTTCACTTATACGCTGTTAATATTTTACAACTTTTCGGAATAGCAATAAATAGCACATAACTCGCCTCGTGTCGGTTTTACGAACCGAATCATAATCGCAATCTACCACACCTCAAACCGATGAGTAGAGAAGAAACGTCAGCTGAAAGCGTTCTATATCTTACAAAAGAATGGCAACAAACAGTCGATAGTGATTACTATTACGTTGGCGCTATCTATTAAATATTATTACTACCTTTCTTTATGTTAGTACAAATCGCTAATATGTTGGCATTAATTTCTATGAAAATTGTTATTCACCCGAAGTTATTATTTCTTACTTTAAATAAAATGAAAGTGCTGCTAGAAATATTTAGTATTTAATTGGAATGTTAAGGCATCAACTGTGTGATATAACACGTACATAAATATCGGGTAGAAGTTATATTGAAGGATCAAATACAAATTTTCAGCTCTATTATGTCGGCCCAGTGAAGCTTTTGATCGCATAGATTAAAACTATGAAATAGCGACCTATCTGAACGATATCTACCTCCGAATGTCCTACAGGTGAGCGACACGAGGCGCACGCGCTCACTTCACCTTCCCTTTCACAAAGGCCTCGGCGAAGATCAGGACAGAAGAATGCTGCGAGTTGTTTATTTTTTTTTTGTTGCTAAATTTATATGTCGAGTATATCATAATTGTTGTAGTGGATGTGCACTCGCTTCAATTCATTGCTGTAGATTCATTGTTTTTGTATCAAAACGAAACGGTTGTAAAGTCATTTCGATGTCGCTGTATACTACGATCGTTTTTCTCCTACAGTCCATTTCTTGACTCAGAAAATTTAAGTTTAAAGAAGAGATGAAAATCTGAATTCATGAGAGAAGCGGTGGATTATAGAAAGATACAGAGTTAGCTTTTTATTTAAAGTATCTGCACTTATGCAAGTGCATGGCTGCAGATGAAATTTTGGTAGATGTGACAGAATTATCCTGGTTTTAGATAAATAGAAAACTAATACTTCTTCAGCTGTTCAATATTTTTCAATTGACTCGAATTAATATTCCATTCATTGGATAAAGATTCGTAATGGAAGAACAGATTCGAGAGTCAGCGGTGGCTTGCACGCTGCATGTTGAAACATGTCAGGCAAGCGTCTAGTAATAACATTATCCCAGCTACAATCCGGATTTCATAAAACGGAAATAATACTACAGCTTTACTATACGTCACTGGTATCACACTGGAAGCACAAAATAATGGATTGGACACAATATTAGTCCTCTTGGGCTTTTCCCATGTCTTTCATACAATAAATATTCCCTTCGTAATTTTAAATTAATGTGTTACGATGTGATAGTCTACTGTGAAATGGTTTTACAGTTATTTGAGTATTCGATACCTAGATGATCGGTTGAGTAACAGCGACGACGCAGTATCATCTTTACTTCCTCATGTTGACCGGAGTGTCCCTAGGGATCCAATTTGGGGCTTTTGTTATTTGTTCTTTGTAGTACGAACATCGTAAACTGTATAAAGAAATGTTCCTTTCATTTATATGCTATCATCTGGCAGTTTTATTTTTCCTGTTGGTCTGATGGTTTAAAATCGGCAGTAGTAGCATAAATGATAACTTACGCCTAGTCTAATAGTGATTTCTAAGTATTAAGTCCTATTTAGTCCATGAATGTAGTTTTGCATACGAAACAAGATAAAATCTCGATCGTCAACCATTATCTCGAACGGCGCAAAAAGTTTGTTCTGTTTAGAAGACATGTGATTTAAGATTGGCCACGTATTCTGATTTGAGATTCGAGAAACATGTTCAAGAATTGGTGTGAAACTGTTTCTATCGACAAAATGTTGATGTACAGAATTAGAAAGATTTTATGTGCTAATCTTTGTTTGGAACTCGTTGAAGTTCTATTCTATTTTAACGAAATCTATTCTATTCTATAGCGATGTATATGGACTAAGACTATTAACCTAACACAAAAAACTTAATAAGACGTATAGAAAACATGTGTACACACCTTTGCTTAAAAATCCCACTCAAATCTCACGTGTCACTTTTTATTAATTACACCAATGTTTTAAATATATCTACTATATGGTCAGTCTATTTTCCGTATCTACTTATTGGTATTATTAAGACTCCTAAGCGTCTCTACCTGTCCAAGAAACTTACACTTTCTTTCTTAATCCATCTGCTCAACTTATCATCTCTCCACAAAAACTCTTTGCCTTTAGAGAAGTTTCAAATACACTACTTCAAAAAATGTAGAATAATGTACCTCCTCCTTTGCGTAATCTATCAAGAACAAGCAGTTATTGGATAAGAAGCATTTATTAATCACACTCACGGCCAAAATAATGATAACATGTATTATAACTTAAAAGTATAGTTAATAAGGCTGTATTATTATAACATTTGCAATTATCACTTTAATGCTATCGTTCTTACTTCCTAATTATTAATATTGTTCTTTTTCATTGTTTTAATTTAGTTTACTGTTTACAATTTGTATAAAAATTATCGTTTCATGTTAAATTCTATGTCTAGTGTAAAGAACTGCTCAAACCTAACCGGCTCCCCGCTGAAAATCGTCACCACAGGCCTGGTGATGGTGTTATGCTGAGTTGGCGATTCGGCATTCTTGATCCAATTAACCGTTCGATAATCTTTTTTTTTTACACTGTCCTGATACCGAATAAAACATTTTTTCCTTTCTTTTTTTTCTGTTACGACATTGCAATTGATACAACAAAAAGTTTACTTTACATTATCACATTTTTACTTAATAGTCTTGCATATTCTTTTTGTATTTAAAAAAAAATGAATCACAATACACAATATTTGTTATGCGAGTCATGCGTTCGTTTTAACGGTATTAATGTATTGAATACAAAAATAAAATCAGTAAATTGAATTACAATATGTGCCATTTAAAGGTAATCAATTTCATTGTGCTTCTGATCGAGTTCCATATTTAAACCCTTAAATAACCGCATGATTGTGCAATGTATTTCATACGGCATCTATGAATTCTTATTTGTGATATGAATTGTTCTTTAGATAAGATAGAAAAAAAAACCTAAATCTAAGGTTTTAGCTTTTTTTATTTACCTTTACTTATCTTAAAATTGTATGGCAGTTACAAAGCTATATATTAACATACCAAGTTTGTTAAAACCGTATCTCTGTTCGAACCATCAAATGTATTAACTCAGTTCCTTTCGTAGCTGGCAAGAAGTTTGTAATTTTATTTTACCATATAGAGTACGATTATAACACAAATTTGAGCACAACAACATCTGTCGCTCCATGGATCCGGAGACGACTCGCGTCGGCAGAGGCCGCGGCGAGCGCAGCCGTGTAAACAACGAGACATGGCCTCTCTCTCGAGTTACACGGACTCATAAAACGTATCACAATAAATAGCGTGCAATAAAGTTTGTTTTCGTATGCGCGGGGCTGTCAGCCTCCGGGGGCCCGTGCCCGGCAGCGCCGGGAGCCTCGCGGGAACCGAAACTCGTTTGCGAACTTCACAGCCGGCGGAATCGCTTCTAATTATATTTTGAGGCAATCGGCCGAGGAGATCGACGACGACAATGACTGGAATGTCCCCGCTCACGACTTAATGGCTGCGATAAGCGAGCCGGCCCGCGCGACGGCTCCTGCTTTTCGTTTGACGACCCTGCAGAGAAAACTCATAAATTAGTCTAAAATGAAGCGATTCATTTTGTATTTGCTCTTCTATTTGTATACCAGAGGAAAACCGGTGAATTCCTTATCGTCATTGTGTGGGCGATGATTCGTGTCCGAATTCGGAACATAATCAATATTCTCTTGTATGCTGCTTTTATTTACTCTAATAATAACTACATAAAGTTATGAACTATTACTGAGATTTACGTGCATTTATTACATATCGAAACGAGATGAGTTGGACGCGCCAGCTTATTCGATGTCGCCACGGCGGCGATGCTCGAGTACCACAATTAAAATAAACTCAAAATTTCCTTCTAGTTGGCTGATCTCTGAAACCTTTTTTCATCGGTCAAATCTATATTCAGGATTACTAGGGTAACTGGGATAACCACACACAGTCAACTCCATAACAACTTTGTCTAAGCCCTTGACGTTTCTGATTCCAAAATAAAAGTTAAAAAGAAACCATGCCCCGTCACCGTTATCCAGTTTCAATGAGCCGTTATAAGTGCCACTGTCATCGGTCATTTTTAAACATGTTAATATCTTTTTTTTAATTCATTGATATCGTTGGAACAAATGTAAATAATACACATCATTAACAAAACCACATGTGATATGCTTTAAAAAGAAAGAAAACAAAATAAATTATGAAACAACACTTTTATAAAGTACTACAAAATTCAATAAGAAAGAATACTAAAATACAATAAATACTATTTTCACCTTTGAGAGTACTGAATACAGACAATAAATCGTATTTTGTTAACATAGGTGGATTTTAAAGGATTGTGGTAAGAAAGTTAATAACGTAACCTTTATTTCCAGTTTAAATTTGAGCTTATTGTCATCGTAATTAATTACTACAAAGAAAATAAATAACAAAATTCTTAATGAACTACTTTCTAACAAATTATATTGAACTTCATACCAAAACGTTATTTTTCCAAAGCTTTTTTAATATACCTCATTTCTTTCCAAAGAATAATTATTAAGTCAAAGCAAATCAAATCAAAATAGCTCTATTTCATTATATATAATAGAAATTACACTTGAAATGGGTCATAAGCGATTGTTTTCGACATTTATATCACCACTCATTCCAAATGCTGATTGACCATGAGAAGAATGGGCAAGAAACCAGGGCTTGCTCTTTTTACTCATCAATACAAAGGAGTAGTTAATAATTTAGTCGACATTTTAAAATAATATGAAATAACCTGATAGCGAGCAGCTCCAATCCCAGGGGCTTTTTTCATTAAGATATTCCAACACGGTATAATAGCCCTTGACGTAGCTTTCTTTTAACGAAACGTTTATAGTTCAGCCATACTTTATGCATGGCTGAACTGTTGAATGGAATGTTGATTTAAAAGGATAAGAGAAAAATGAATTTGGATCTCTACGTATATATGTTTTTAGTTCATTAGTTTCCACGGTCGTTAACTTTATGTACCTGTATTTTTGAGCCATGTGTTTAAAAACATAAAAAATCACAGTGTGTGTGCTTTACATACACAAAATTCAATGAATCACATAACATAAATAAAATACAAAAGTACAACTTATTACTTATAGAAAAGTTATGCTAAGACATAACAGGATTTTTTCGTAAACATGACCTTTTCTTTTTAATCTTTGAAGTTCATTAATTTGACTAACAGAACTTTTCATTATTTCCACTACGTTTAAAAATAATGAGAGCATTTTTGATAAGTTTTCATTCTTACCTATCAATAACAATAGGATACAAAGCCGCGTAGTAGTGTTTTTATCATATAAGTAAATAAAAGCAATTAAATATTATTATAATACTTTTTTAATTACAAAATATTTACATATGAGATCAAAGGGACAATTTTCTCTTTCAAGTGTGATTCCAGTCGTTTTCAAAGCCCACTCATATTAGTGTGTAGCAGAGTTATTTGATCTTACATTTGTACAGAGTAGTTTGACGTTTGTGTACTTACTACGTAACTAGAAGAAGAGCGAAGACAAATGCATTTTTTCCTTTTTACTAAAAATGAGACTATAATAATTGTTATACGATATTCTGTTCAAAAGGACATTTTATAGAGAAAAAGTTCATAGCCACCCATACTAATTTTGAGGTGTTACAACGGTTTTGTGTTGTATCCAAAATTTGAAATAATTTTATCATCGTATGTGTTTGTCGGCATCCGAAATACTTTAACGAGGCCTGAACAATTCGTAACATAACAATATAACAACATTACGTAGCAAATAAAAGCAAGGAAATCTATCCGGTGGGTACATTTCACGTCTACAAGGCGAGGCAACGGAACGTCGTGGGCGTCGGCGGCGCAAGGGCGGGCAGGGCGGGCGGGCGGCAGCGTACGTCAAAGGCGCTATAAAACAGCCCGTCGACGTTCTTCCGAACTTTTCACTTATACGCTGTTAATATTTTACAACTTTTCGGAATAGCAATAAAATAGCACATAACTCGCCTCGTGTCGGTTTACGAACCGAATCATAATCGCAATCTACCACCTCAAACCGATAGGTAGAGAAGAAACGTCAGCTGAAAGCGTTCTATATCTTACAAAGATGGCAACAAACAGTCGATAGTGATTACTATTACGTTGGCGCTATCTATTAAAATATTATTACTACCTTTCTTTATGTTAGTACAAATCGCTAATATGTTGGCATTAATTTCTATGAAATTGTTATTCACCCAAGAAGTTATTATTTCTTACTTTAAATAAAATAAGAAGTGCTGCTAGAAATTTTAATTATTTAATTGGAATGTT
This sequence comes from Eumeta japonica, assembly GCA_005406025.1. Lineage (NCBI taxonomy): Eukaryota > Metazoa > Arthropoda > Insecta > Lepidoptera > Psychidae > Eumeta > Eumeta japonica. The sequence goes on along the minus strand of BGZK01002893.1, from coordinate 17,898 downwards.
AGGCATCAACTGTGTGATATAACAATTACATAAATATCGGGTAGAAGTTATATTGAAGGATCAAATACAAATTTTCAGCTCTATTATGTCGGCCCAGTGAAGCTTTTGATCGCATAGATTAAAACTACTGAAATACTAGCGACCTATCTGAACGATATCTACCTCGAATGTCCTACGGGTGAGCGACACGAGGCGCACGCGCTCACTTCACCTTCCCCTTCACAAAGGAGCCTCGGCGAATCAGGACAGAAGAATGCTGCGAGTTGTTTTATTTTTTTTTTGTTGCTAAATTTATATGTCGAGTATATCATAATTGTTGTAGTGGATGTGCACTCGCTGAATTCATTGCTGTGATTCATTGTTTTTGTATCAAGTAGAGAGCAGTTTGTAAAGTCATTTCGATGTCGCTGTATACTACGATCGTTTTCTCCTACAGTCATTTCTTGACTCAAGAAAATTTAAGTTTAAAGAAAGATGAAAATCTGAATTCATGAGAGAAGTGTTGGATTATAGAAAGATACAGAGTTAGCTTTTTATTTAAAGCATCTGCACTTATGCAAGTGCATAAATGCAGATGAAATTTTGGTAGATGTGACAGAATTATCCTGGTTTTAGATAAATAGAAAACTGTACTTCTTCAGCTGTTCAATATTTTCAATTGACTCAATTAATATTCCATTCATTGGATAAAGATTCATTAATGGAAGAACAGATTCGAGAGTCAGCGGTGGCTTGCACGCTGCATGTTGAAACATGTCGCAGGCAAGCGTCTAGTAATAACATTATCTGGCTACAATCCCGGATTTCATAAAACGAAATAATACTACAACTTTACTACGTCACTGGTATCACACTGGAAGCACAAAATAATGGATTGGACACAATATTAGTCCTCTTGGGCTTTTCCCATGTCTTTCATACAATAAATATTCCCTTCATGTTTTAAATTAGTAATGTTTTGATTGTGATAGTCTACTGTGAAATGGTTTTACAGTTATTTGAGTATTCGATACCTAGATGATCGGTTGAGTAACAGCGACGACGCAGTATCATCTTTACTTCCTCATGTTGTGGAGTGTCCCTAGGGATCCAATTTGGGGCTTTTGTTATTTGTTCTTTGTAATACGAACATCGTAAACTGTATAAAAGTGTTCCCTTTCATTTATATGCTATCATCCTGGCAGTTTATTTTTCCTGTTGGTCTGATGGTTTAAAATCGGCAGTGGTAGCATAAATGATAACTTTACGCCTAGTCTAATAGTGATTTCTAAGTATTAAGTCCTATTTAGTCCATGAATGTAGTTTGCATACGAAACAAGATAAAATCTCGATCGTCAACCATTATCTCGAACTAACGCAAAAGTTTGTTCTGTTTTAGAGACATGTGATTTAAGATTGGCCACGTATTCTGATTTGAGATTCGAAACATGTTCAGAATTGGTGTGAAACTGTTTCTATCGACAAAAAATGTTGATGTACAGAATTAGAAAGATTTTATGTAGCACTTTGTTTGGAACTCGTTGAAGTTCTATTCTATTTTAACAGAAATCTATTCTATTCTATAGCGATGCTGTATATGGACTAAGACTATTAACCTAACACAAAAACTTAATAAGACGTATAGAAAACATGTACACTGTTAAAATCCACTCAAATCACGTGTCACTTTTTATTAATTACACCAATGTTTTAAATATATCTACTATATGGTCAGTCTATTTTCCGTATCTACTTATTGGTATTATTAAGACTCCTAAGCGTCTCTACCTGTCCAAGAAACTTACTTTCTTTCTTAATCCATCTCTGCTCAACTATCATCTCTCCACAAAACTCTTGCCTTTTAGAAGTTTCAAATACACTACTTCAAAAATGTAGAATAATGTACCTCCCTCCTTTGCGTAATCTATCAAGAACAAGCAGTTATTGGATAAGAAGCATTTATTATCACACTCACGGCCAAAATAATGATAACATGTATTATAACTTAAAAGTATAGTTAATAAGGCTGTATTATTATAACATTTGCAATTATCACTTTAATGCTATCGTTCTTACTTCCTAATTATTAATATTGTTGTTCTTTTTCATTGTTTTAATTTAGTTTACTGTTTACAATTTATATAAAATTATCGTTTCATGTTAAATTCTATGTCTAGTGTAAGAACTGCTCAAACCCTAACCGGCTCCCGCTTGAAATCGTCACCACAGGCCTGGTGATGGTGTTATGCTGAGTTGGCGATTCGGCATTCTTGATCAATTAACCGTTCGATAATCTTTTTTTTGTTTTTACACTGTCCTGATACCGAATAAAACATTTTTTTTTCCTTTCTTTTTTCTGTTACGACATTACAATTGATACAACAAAAGTTTACTTTACATTATCACATTTTACTTAATAGTCTTGCATATTCTTTTGTATTTAAAAAAATGAATCACAATACACAATATTGTTATGCGAGTCATGCGTTCGTTTTAATTATTAATGTATTGAATACAAAATAAAATCAGTAAATTGAATTACAATATGTGCCATTTAAAGGTAATCAATTTCATTGTGCTTCTGATCGAGTTCCATATTTAAACCCTTAAATAACCGCATGATTGTGCAATGTATTTCATACGGCATCTATGAATTCTTATTTGTGATATGAATTGTTCTTTAGATAAGATAGAAAAAAAACCTAAATCTAAGGTTTTAGCTTTTTTCTTTACCTTTACTTATCTTAAAATTGTATGGCGATTTACAAAGCTATATATTAACATACCAGTTTGTTAAAACCATATCTCTGTTCGAACCATCAAATGTATTAACTCAGTTCCTTTCGTAGCTGGCAAGAAGTTTGTAATTTATTTTACCATGTACGATTATAACACAAATTTGAGCACAACAACATCTGTCGCTCCATGGATCCGGGGCGTCGCGTCGGCAGAGGCCGCGGCAGCGCAGCCGTGTAAACAACGAGACATGGCCTCTCTCTCGGATTACGGACTCATAAAACGCAATATCACAATGAAATGGCGTGCAATAAGTTTGTTTCGTATGCGGGGCTGTCGGCCTCCGGGGCCCGTGCCCGGAAGCGCCGGAGCCTCGAGACCGAAACTCGTTTGCGAACTACAGCCATGGCGGAATCGCTTCCCATATATTTTGAGGCAATCGGCCGAGGAGATCGACGACGACAATGACTGGAATGTCCCCGCTCACGACTTAATGGCTGCGATAAGCAGGCCGGCCCGCCTGACTTGGCTCCTGCGTCGTTTGACGACCCTGCAGAGAAAACTCATAAATTAGTCTAAAATGAAGCGATTCATTTTTGTATTTGCTCTTCTATTATGCCAGAGGAAAACCGGTGAATTCCTTATCGTCATTGTGTGGGCGTGATTCGTGTCAGAATTGGAACATGTCATATTCTCTTGTATGCTGCTTTACTCTAATAATAACACATAAAGTTATGAACTATTACTGAGATTTACGTGCATTTATACATATCGAAACGAAGGATAGGTTGACGCGCCAGCTTATTCGATGTCGCCACGGCGGCGATGCTCGAGTACCACAATTAAAATAAACTCAAATTTCCTTCTAGTTGGTTGATCTCAGAACCTTTTTTCATCGGTCAATCTATATTCAGGATTACTAGGGTAACTGGGATAACCACACACAGTCAACTCCATAACAACTTTGTCTAAGCCCTTGACGTTTCTGATTCCAAAATAAAAGTTAAAAGAAACCATGCCCCGTCACCGTTATCCAGTTTCAATGAGCCGTTATAAGTGCCACTGTCATCGGTCATTTAAACATGTTAATATCTTTTTAATTCATTGATATCGTTGGAACAAATGTAAAATAATACATATCATTAACAAAACCACATAGTGATATGCTTTAAATAAGAAAGAAAACAAAAATAAATTGGCGAAAACAACACTTTTATAAAAATTTTACAAAAATTCAATAAGAGAAAAGTACTAAAATACAATAAATACTATTTTCACCTTTTAGAGTACTGAATACAGACAATAAATCGTATTTTGTTGCTTTTATGGTGGATTTTAAAGTTGTGGTGAAAGTTAATAACGTAACCTTTATTTCCAGTTTAAATTTAGCTGTGTCATCGTAATTAATACTACAAAGAAAATAAATAACAAAATTCTTAATGAACTACTTTCTAACAAATTATATTGAACTTCATACCAAAACGTTATTTTTCCAAAGCTTTTTAATATACCTCATTTCACTTTCCAAAGAGAATAATTATTAAGTCAAAACAAATCAAATCAAAAATAGCTCTATTTCATTATATATAATAGAAATTACACTTGAAATGGGTCATAAGCTTGATTGTTTTTCGACATTTATATCACCACTCATTCCAAATGCTGATTGACAAAACAGAGAAGAATGGGCTAAAAGAAACTCAAAGACTTGCTCTTTTACTCATCAATACAAGGATTTAGTAGTTAATAATTTAGTCGACATTTTAAAATAATATGAAATAACCTGATAGCCGAGCAGCTCAATCCCAGGGCTTTTTCATTTAAGATATTCCAACACGGTATAATAGCCCTTGACATGTAGCTTTCTTTTAGTAGAACGTTTAAAATAAAAATAAATTGAATTTCAGTTGGGTTCTTATTATAAAAGCGTACACACATGCTCTTAAATGATCTATGCTACTTAGACAGTTCTTACTTAGCACCAAAATCGTTCTTGTCTAATGTTAATGTTATGGATGTTGCTCAGAAAGACGTTTTATATATGTCTCTTGATATATACCAGGTTTTCGTATACGTATTGTGATGCTAAAGTTAAAATATCAATTTTCTTAACTTTTTCTCTGAGAGATGCCGTTGGCCTCAAATCATAAACAGCACAAATAGCTCGCTTCTGCAGCACGAAAATTGTGTTGATATCAGCTGCTTGATCCCATAACAAAATTCCATAAGCTATCATGGCTTATGAAAAAAACTGAAAAAAAATTGGTTGCCTGTAAAGTCGGTATACGGGCGAAAGTTTTACGTGACAACGACTTTGAATGGTAAAATCATTTTAATGTGATATTCATTCGTATAGTAGGAAGAAGGATGAAATAATAGTAACAATTTAAAACATTTATTTATACAAAGAATTATATTTAAAACATTAATTTATACAAAAGAAATCTCGCACTGAATTTCCATATTAACAAATTTTATTTTTACCTTTACATACATACGTATTTATATACAAATATACATACAATAACTTGCAATACATTTGCAAATATGCACTAATTCTCTAGTGCTGCGCGCGCGAATAATCATATGGTGGAGTGGAGAGAGCCGTAGGAGCATTCCCGGCAGGCCTCTCTCTCGTTCGGTGACTCATCGTACGTTACAGAGCGTTACACTTTTTCATAGTGACTCCCAGCCGCAACCTAATTTAAGACGTTGTCACGTCAATAAACTAGTCTCCGCGGTACTTTTTTCTATGAGTCGCCAATCTTTTCACTGTATATGTTACCAGAACTAAGCCTTTTCGCCAATTTGGTAATATCAAAATCTCATCTCATCTCAACTTAACATCGCAAGTAAAGGCAAGGAATGAGGTAGTGTCCGCGATATCTAGTATTTCGTTCTTGATCAGTACGTTTTCGTCGACCGTTTATAATAGTTAATAAAATTTAACAAGTTTTATTTTCCAGTCATCGAGAAAATTATTAATACTAACTAAAGGAATTCGGGTTGCAAATGTGGACAGATAAATAAACTCACTGCTTGTAATTAATATATAATATGGTTTTATTGCGACTATCGAATGTTATAAAACGGGAACATGCGGGAATATGAACAATGACATTTCGCTATTGACAGTAGCGCCACAAAGTGCGATAAAAGAATTAATATTGGGTGCGTTCATAAACACTAACACCCACCCTTTGAACGCAACCCCATTTTCTATACAATACAAATGCTTATCGGCAGTAGTGCCCTTGGTTAAATTATCAGCAATCATATTCTCACCTTTAACATAGCTAAACTTTATATCAAAATTATTAACATGGTCCTTAAGAAAATGATACCGTATATCAATATGTCTCGACCTAGGTAAGTAACAGTTATTATTAGATAATTTAATTGCACTTTCATTATCACTAAATATGACAAGTGGATTTTCTGCTGTTGACCCACTTCAGCATGCAGTTGTTGAAGCCACAGCGCTTCCTGCGCCGCCGAGGACATCGCCATATACTCTGCTTCAGCGGTGGATAGTGCTACAGTCTGCTGCTTATGTGATCGCCAAGATATAGCGCCACCCTGTAACAGAAAAGTGTAACCAGTGCACGACTTGCGATCGCACACGTCGCTCCCCAATCAGCATCACAATATCCAGTGATATTCTCATCTCCATCTTTGGTGTAAGTTAACTTCAAGTCTTTGGTACCTTGAAGATATCTGAAGATTCTTTTCACTGCATTCCAGTGTTCAGCTGTTGGATTCTTGTTAAATCTACTCAATGTGTTTACTGCAAAGGATATATCGGGTCGGGTACCTTGGAGCCACATACAGTAAGGAGCCAATTGCTTGTTGATATGGATAATCAGTAGTCTTCTCATTCAGTCTTTTGTTGAACTTTATGCCAACTTCAACTGGAGTTTCACAGGTTTACAGTCTGTCATTCTAAACCTTGCTAATATTTCTTTTATGTACTTTTCTTGATCTAACATAATTTTGTCTCTATCTCTGGTAATATGTAGACCAACACATTGGCTTGCTGGACCAATATCTTTCATTTCAAAGTGCTCTTTTAGTTTTTCTTTCAGTAAAGTTTTGCACTTTCTTGAGCAGTAAATAAAATTATATCATCAACCCATATGGCAATATAAGTGTTCTTCTCTACATTATAATAAACACAAGGATCTGTTCTGGACTGTTGCATATCCAATTTTTGTAGAACTGAATTTAATTTGACATTCCAAAGCCTGCTGGCCTGCTTTAGTCCATATATGGATTTGTGTAAAATGCATACCTCTTCGCCTTGCTTACTCTTCTGGCTGTTGCATGTAAATATCTCTGTCAATCTCTCCTTGCAGAAAAGCTGATACAGCATCCATTTGATCTATTTCTAATCCATATCTGGCTGCTAAAGCAAACAAGTAACGGATAGTTGTGTATTTCACTACCGGTGAATATATTTCTTCATAGTCTGAGCCCCATCGTTGTGCATATCCTTTTATCACAAGCCTTGCTTTATATCGAAGTACATTTCCACTATGGTCAGTTTTCCTTTTAAATACCCACTTACAAGGAAGTGCCTTTTTGCCTGATGGGAGCTCTGTTAGAGACCAAGTTTTATTTTTCATCAGCGAAGCATATTCTTCATTCATGGCCTGCTTCCAATCTGCAGCTTGAGGTGATGCTAGTGCTTCCTCAACAGTTTGTGGATCGGTTAAATCAGTAAACAAACATAATAAGCTCTTTTTAGGATTTTGCACCTCAGTTTGTTTATTCTGTGATCGTGTCGACCTCAATGTTATGTTGCTTTCATAGTCTTGTTTCATCGGATATGGAGGATAGTAAGTATCATCTAACTCACCAATGTCAGTATCATATTCACTTGAGCTTTCACTATTGCCTTCTTGTGTATCTGGGTCTTTACTGCCCAGCAGACGTTCTGAAGTGGATGTCTCCGGGGTGTGATTTTCTTTGCCACTGCTTGACTGAGTACTCTCTGGTTGAACAGAACTGGAAGTGGCTGGAACATGAGTTTCACAATTAGATAGTACATTCTCCATAAAGACAACATCTCTACTTTTGATAACTTTGTGTGATCGAGGGTCCATGAAACGATATCCCTTAGAATTCTCACAGTAACCAACCAATATCATTTTTACAGATTTTTTATCCCATTTCTGACGTTTCACCGAGGGTACATGGACCATAGCTTCAGAACCAAATATTTTCATGTGGGATAAATTTGGTTTCATACCTTTCCACATTTCATATGGAGTTTTACCTTGCAGTGACTTTGTCGGGGAACGGTTTACAACATATGCAGCTGTTGCCAATGCTTCAGCCCAGTATTATTTCTCTAGATTGGCATAGAACAACATGCACCTTGCTCGTTCAACTAAAGTCCTATTCATTCTCTCGGCCATACCATTCTGCTGCGGGTGTATGGGATAGAGGTCTGATGAATTATACCATGACTAGATAAAACTTTTCAAAATTAGAGTTGCAATATTCTTTACCATTATCAGTGCGAAGCTGTTTTATCTTGTAATTTAATTCATTCTCTACTTTTAGCTTAAAATCTTTGAAAGTCTCCAAAATATTCAATTTGTCTTTAAGAAAATAGACATGTACCATTCGAGTAAAATCATCTATATAAGTAATGAAATATTTCATACCTCCAAATGAAGAATTTTCCATGGGCCTACACAAATCAGAGTGTATAAGTTCTAATGGTCTCTCAGCTCTTGAGCCAACACTCTTAAATGGCATCCTAGCTTGCCTTCCTTCCATACAATGCGTGCAGGCAATGTTACTTTGTTGCTGAGTTAGGGTCACACCTTCAGTCACATCAGGGAGCTTCTTCACATCGTGAAAATTCAGATGGCCCATTCGCAGATGCCACAGGTAAGTGTCACAACTTTGAGTACTTGAAGTCAGATGAGCCACTTCCGTGCTAGTATCCATAATATACAAGTTGTTGTTCAATGTTGCAGTACATATCACTTCATCTTTACCGTTACGAACTTCACAGCCTTTGGTACTAAATGTCACTTTATGTCCATTCTTCACTATAGTGCTCACTGACAGAAGATTAGCAGCTAGCCCGGAACAAACAATACATTTTTACTTGTATCAGATCACTGTCATTTCGGCTAATGTTCACACTACCAACTCCTTCCACAGCTAATGGCTCTCTGTTAGCTACTGTAATAAATTTCACTGATGGCTCGGTGACATTGTACATCCAATCGCTTCTGCTTGTCATGTGCATGGATGCACCAGAGTCTATAAACCATTTATCACTTATGCTTTCTTTCTCAGAAGCTGAAAAGCTGCTACAAAACTGGAGCTTTCTCCTTGCTTGCCGATTGTTTCTTTGGCTGTTTACAAAATTTGGCAAAATGACCAATCTTGTTACAGTTGAAACATCTAGGTCCCTTTGTTTTAGTGGCTGAACATTATTTCTTTCTTTGTATTGGAATAAAAGCTGTTGATTTTGATGTGTTAATCTCTTGAATAAGTTTAGATTTCACTGAGTCGGCACTGATCTGAATACCTGAACTTTCTAATCCCATGATCATGGGTTTGTATTCCTCGGGTAAACCGGCCAACATCAAAGTGCCGAGCCATTCATCATTAACTTCAAACCCAATGTTCCAGTTTGTGTGCAGTGTTCATAATCTTACTCACATAATCCTCAACACTGTTACTTGATTCCAGGGTGGTGTTTATCAAGTCTTTCAGTAGACCTACTCTTCTAGTTAAGCCATTGTCATCAAATGCCCTTTGTAAGCTGTCCCATACTTGTTTTGCAGTCTTGCATTCCTGAACATGTACATAATTTTGCGGGTCCAACAACAATATCAGCTTTGACTTCGCTTTTACATCCTTGCTAGCATCAACAGGTTTGTCTTTGGGGCATTCTACACAGCACCACAAGTCTTCGTGTTCAAGGTAAGTTTTCATACTGAATTTCCAGGTGGCGAAGTTTTCCTTCCAACTAACTTCTCCAAATTGAACATATTTGAACCCATCTTGCAGAGCTTGACCAGAAATATGTACTTTTGATGCAACTGTAGTCGAAATTTTCATAACCTCAATTGGAATTGCAACAACAATTTCGCCGGTTGAAGTTTCTTCTTATTATTACTGTCTGTACCACTTCACAACGCTCTGCTACCATAAAGGAATTCGGGTTGCAAATGTGGACAGATAAATAAACTCACTGCTTGTGATTAATATATAATATGGTTTTATTGCGACTATCGAATGTTATAAAAACGCGGCAAAAAAACATGAGGGAATATGTACAATGACATTTCGCTATTGACAGTAGCGCCACAAAAGCGCGATAAAAGAATTAATATTGAATGCGTTCATAAACACTAACACTAACCACCCAAGTGTTTTAGATACTGTTTACTTCGTCAAAAGTTGGTTGTTGCCTAATAATCTCAAAAAGTAAAGTAGTATCATCAGCAAACACTACAATCCCACGCCCATCTTTAACGAGATGTGGTAGATCATTAATGTAAACTAGGTATAGAAATGGTCCAAGAATTGAACCCTACAGTACACCCATATTGACTGTAGATCCCGACGACCTCTCACCATTAACATGAACTCTTTAAATTCTAACTCTTAAATAAGATTCTAGAAGTGCAAGTGATCGACCTATGACAACATAATGATGTTGTTTTCTATTCAATGCGTCATGATTATCGCAATCGAAAGCCTTGGATAAATCACAAAAGACACGGACTGCGTCCGCTGAATTCTCCCAGGCATCAAACGTTTGTTGAATAAGCTCAACACAGGCTGCACTTGTTGCCGCTCAAGAACTTGCAGCCTTTATGAATCGAAATCGTTTAACGGTTATTAAGTTATTATTATAAAAATATCGCAATAATTGATTTAAAATGAGCTTTTCTAAAATTTTACTGAGTGTCGGTAGAATTGATAACAGTCTAAAGTTAGAAGGGTCAGACATAGTACCGGATTTAAATAATGGAATAACTTTATTTTGCTTCCTTAGATCAGGAAATACCACAATCAACTTAATTATTACAAATCATTACTAAGCATGGAGCAATGCAGTCTATTATTGAATCTATTATTTTTACAGAGAGGCCATCAAGATCAGCAGTTTTTTTCATTTTTATATATTTGAATGTTTTAATAACGTCATCGTAGTCGACATGAGTAAATTCAAACATTAACATATGAACGTTTCGCTTCAACAGAGATTCAGCGAGAATGGGTGATGATTTTAAAGATTGCAAAGTTGAAATTGAAATGCTAGCAAAGAACTTTCCAAAAGCAAAAGCAATTTCTTTGTGTTTGTTTAAAATTTTATCATCAATTTTTAACTGAAATTTTGTATGATGGTGTATGTGATTTCCGGTTTCTCTATCAATTCTATTCCAAGTAGTTTTTATCGTATTAGTACTATTTTTTATTATATTAGTGACCAATATAGATTTTACGGCTGCACATGCGCGGTTGAATAGCTTGGAATTGCGTCTTACATAATTGACAAAGTACCGAATTGTTACACGACTTTTTAAATTCGTATAATCTGCCCTTATAGTATGATTGACCACTGTCCTTAATCACTAAATGATAAAGAATTACTAATACTAATATTTTTTTTTGGTTTCAAAACATTGCTGCATTCAGACCTGGTTATAGTCAACAGTGACCCATATAATTTATTAGGGTCCTTCTAATATGACAAGTTATACAATTTTTTTTAATAAGCTCTTTCTAAACTGCTCAAGACGACTAATTTTCACAGGCACAAATTTGATCTTATGTTTCATATTTTTTTAGAATTAATTTCAAACGTAACCAACTATTTACAGTGATCAGACGATGATTTATTTATTACCGACTGAAAGTCTGGCTTAATATTCCTGACTATATTATCGAGACAGAATGACGAGGTATCTATATACCAGGTTGATTCCAAATATAAATTCTCCAATTGATAACATTGGAATATGGATTTGATTCTTTTGCGTAAACAAGAATTTTCCAATAAATTTACATTAAAATCTCCGCAAACAGCAATAAATTTCTTGTTATCATTTATTTTGTACAAAATATCACCCATTACTTTTCCGAATACGTCATACGATGACTTTGGGGGTCTGTATACGCTTTACACAATAAGCACTCTAGTTCCATACAGGATACTTCAAAAGTTCTCTCAAAAGCTAGGCTAACAATATCTAGACGTTTTTTTCTATTTTGTATTGTTTATTATAATAGTTCGGCAGCTCTCTAATAATTATTAGAGAACCGCTATTCATCGCTTTTTCTCTGCTAAACGAACATGCAACCTGGTGCATACTGAAGTTAAACATGCACTGGTGACCTCTAAGCCAATGTTCTGTTACACATAAAATGTCAATATTATTATAATTTATGAATAATTCAATTTCCAGTTCCTTACTTGACGTTCCCTGTACATTTTGAAGCACGAGATAGAGTTTTCATTTTTTATCATAAGCATTTCTTCGCTCGTTCATTATGGTTGAGTCTTGTATGCTCGTAGAATATTGTTATAATTTTCATTTATTTTCAAGTTATTACAATTTTCGAATAATGTCGAAAATACACAAGTTATTCTATAATGTCTTATGAACTGATTTAAATTATCATCAATGTCAAATGCTTGAATAGAAGCACATAAGTGTTTGTTCATGGAACATGTTAATAATAAAATAAATTAGCGATTTTACTAATTGTAAAATAAATTTCTTCATTCTTGTAAAATAAATATTTACCAATAATTTTATTGATGTCAATGAAATGAAATTGATATGTCCATGTATGGATATTAATATTCAATTTATGTCGATAATTATTTCTTTTTTCGACAAGCTTTGGCTGAATGGAAAAGTGAACAAAATTCTTTATTTATATTTTTCATACTATTTTGTTTTGAGAAACTATTAACTACATCTTTTTTGTTAGTCTTTTTCCTTCTACCAATTAATATGACAATTATAGTACTCGAATGGATGTTTGTCTTAACAATTTTCTCCATTACATTACGGTGTAGGCCCCGGCCTACAGATGTTAATTTTCTCCCCGGCTGAGCTGCGACCCTTCGACTCCCAGGCCGTCGCTGCACACACACGGCGGCGGACTGCGTGCTCATCTGTTTTGTTTGTGTGCTCTTCAATCCAACGTCCACTTTAAGTCCATTTAATTTATCCATTCCTTTCTTCTATGCCGACTAACCTTGCCATCCATTCTCTAAACGTTGCATTTGCTTGCTTTCTTTCCAAGAATCCTTTTCATTAAATTTATTTTCATAAAGTTTTATAGACTTAACTAAACCTAAACTTTACTTTTTCAAATTTCTGTTTTTATTATTAATATTCATTTGTTTTATAAATTTTATTGGACATCTTAGAAACTTTTAATTTTAAAATATCTCCTAATTTTGTTAGCACTATTGAAATTAATACATATTTTCGGCGTGTCAGTCCGCGCTGCATTACTCGACATGGAGTCACACCGTGTAATGGTGTGTCCACTTTGCTCGCTTTGCTTTGGTAAAACAAATAAATCGTTGAACATAAAAAAAATTAACATATAAAAAATTTAATTTAATTCTGTTTCCTGTCAGTTTCACCAAAACTTCCTCACAAATACAACTGCTTTATTATTTTTTCTTATTAATAATCTAATTTTACGATATTGGTTAACCGAAAGAAATAAATAATATATATATATATATGTTTGTGTTTGTGTGTGTGTGTTTACATTCAACGTTACATGGAATTAGTAATGTTTTACGTTAGATTAGACAATGACCTTTAAAATTATTTTTCCTTTATTTAGTGTTTGTAAAAAGTAAATATAATTATTAAATTAAATACATTAATTAATCTATTTATAGAAAATTTTAATGTATGCATATAATTCTTAACACAAATAATTAAATTATTTACAATCCTCCCGATCAGTTACGAAGCACGCGTGAATGTACGTAGGTATGTCTCACGCGGCAGTCAGAGCTCGAATCGATCGAAAATTAAATTTATTCTTGTTCTTTAATAGTTAAAAACTTGAGGGAATTAAATCTACGTGAATGGTACTCGTGCGGCGATCATGAATCCAGACGACTGGATTTATGATCGCGGTGGCATAGGACGGCTGACAAATGACATTTTATACAGATCATGGACTATGATTGTCGACTGCGGCCGTCTTCAATAAGTACCAAGGAACTTTTAAATCAAATTGAAAATTAACAAAGTTCAAATACCCTCAAATAACCTTTGATCTTTGTGCCCATGTCTTACCTCATCATTTATAATCGGTTGTTACATATTCAAATTTCTTTTTCTAAATAATAATCCATTGACGTTTTAATTCACAAATACATTTTAATAGCAAAATAACATGGCTAATAAGTATTTTTCATTGAACAAAAAACGCAACTTCTTTAAAACCGTCATTACAATTCTATTATTTCCATATCCATACCCACCAATTAGGCCAACAACAACAAAATGTTCCCATTAACAATAACAAAGAATCCCGTTTCATTCATTTTACTGTTACTTCAACGCCAGTCGGGCCATCATTGATAACGAGTTTATTCTTGAAATAGATATAATGGAGTGGTTTTCGCTTATCCACTAATGTCTTACGAGAAGAAAAAAAAACAAGTCAGATAATTCTTAACATTTATCAATACTTTATTTAATACAAATAAATATATTAAATATTTATTGAAGTAACTCTTATTTTTCTAAGATAATAAAATTATAGTGAATTAAATCAAACCTTTGTCCATATTTCTCCAAGACTGGCAGTGTCATTCGCAAGCGACGCTCTTATTTAAGATAAAAATCACTAAAAGCTCGTGGCAGGCGCCCGCCGCTATCACGCGCAGCTCACCGTCCCACCGTCGTAACCTCATAACTCTGATCGTTTTGGACGAACGACTTAAATCGTTTGGATGCGCTTTTGACTTAAAATTAAGTTCTAGGCAACGGCTGAAGATTTGTATGTTATAACTATTAAAGGACCACGTTCAAGTGAATTGCGTAACTTCTTATTTACCTGATATCTTAAATTGTATCTTTGTATTAAAGTTGGAGTGTTTTCGAAATTAATAAAATTCTATAAAGTTATTCTCTTATTTAAGTTCAAATCTCACAAATTTCAAACCAAACTCAGCACTGGCAGCGTTCGGTCATATATTTGTAAAAAGCGTACTAAGTCTACTACCCCCTCATTTCAATTCCAATAAATTATTTCTTATTCAACAATTTGTATTCACTAAGGACAGATCCACAGCTCGTGTGGTATTTTTTAAGCCAGAAAAAATATTCTTTAGGTAATGGGAATTTTATAGTTTAACCATATAACTAATTGCATTATTAATGAAATTGTAATCTTAAAATTACAAATATTTCACTATTACAAAATTACAAAAATAAATTATTTCTGCATATCTGATGAACCTCAACAAATAAATTATGACCTAATACTGGTAGGGCTCGAGGATTGAATATAGAGAGAAAAAGAAAACGCCAAGACAACAAATATGTATGTACTGTAACACGAATATGGAATACATAAACACTAAAAGACTATTCATTAATCGCAATTGAAATCTTTTACTGACAGTAGTTCTCTAGTTAACGCACTAATCTCCAAGAAAATAACTGTCCATATATAATAATAACATGGTCAAAAACGTGTCATTCTTAGTAATGAAAAAGGATGTAAATATGTTATATTTGATGTACACAAGAAAAATCCTGTAATTTCTTTAATATTTTCACGATGAACAAAAGTTTTAATATTTGGTAGGAAGATCTTTCATTATTTTGTTATTATTGTTATTTTGTTTATGAGTAAAGTAAACAAGAGCATTGTATAAAGATTAATATTTATATGTACATACGAGTTCAAACGAGTTTCTATCATCCCGTCCAATTTCCGTCAAATCAAATAGAATTATATTTATTTAATAGATAATGGAATTACACTTGTGAATATGTCATTAATTAATTCTTTTCGATATTAACTTTACCACCCATTACAAATTCTCATTCACCTTAGAAGAATGAACAAGAAACTCAAGGGTAACTCTGTTTTGCTTAAAGATACAAAATATTAAATATTTAATAATTTAGTACAACACTTAGATACAACAAGAAGCAACCTGATAACCGAGCAGTTCAATTCTATGGTTTTTTTTATTTCACATATCCAGACCCGGTATAATGCCCTTGATATATAACTTGATTTAAACGAAATGTTTAAATTGATAAAATGGAAATTTGAATTTCAACCGGGATTTTATTATAACAGCACACACATTGCCTTTTGACTGGTTTGTTAACTTTGCTTAGTCAGCTTTTATGAGCAGTGAGTTCTTCTCGTGTCTAGTGTTAATGTTATGGAGGTCTCTCATTCTTTTTAAATTATACGAAGTCAAGAATGCATTTAATTTATGCTTAATAAGTTCTATTCATTATTATTGTTTTATGTCTTATTTTTTAAACTTATTTCCCAGGCAGACACCACAGATTTCCATACAATACAATCTTTGCATATCTCTCTTATTTTACTGACGTTTATCAATCGTTTCACATAAACTTGTCGATTTCAGGTGCTTAAGATTTTAGTCTTTTTAATATGACATCACTTTAGTCTGCTTAAAATTTACTAAGGCGACACATGCCGACTATTCTATCACACACATTCGCTATGTAAATTTATTGCAACGAAGTTTCTATACACGGCTTGCGTTAGGTTCGGGAGGTGTTAGTTAACAGAAACTGTCACGTAAGGAAAAAGGTTTAATTTCTCTCTTTTTGACAGACTAGTTAACGAAGCAAGTGTTGCGGCAGCCGCGCGCGGAGCGGGGCTAATCTTACTTTTTTAACATTTTGGTAAAAATATGTATTCGTTATCATATTACACCTATTTGCAATTAATAATAATGTCATTGAAATAATTTCTTTACGAATATTATTCGATTTTTATTCGCTATTGGGAGATGGAATTTTCAATATGAAGTAAGTCTTTAATAAACTCATTATATGTATAAAAGTGACTTTTATTACCGACTTCAAAAAATTATATAATTGTGCAGCTTGACGCACTTACAAAGTTTTTAGTAAAAAAAAACAATGGCGTTGTTTAGTGCTTCATTTAATTTTTGTATATATAATTTTTAATTCATTATTTCGTATGTAAATTTTAAGTAAGTGTATATTTTTCTTAAGATTTTATTTTGTATTTCTCGTTTAATTACAATTAAAAGTTGTTAAAGTATTTCACTCTTCTTGTTACTTGATATAACATAATATAAAGCGTATTTCATGAATTCGAAACTCTTTCATGGTTTTGAATTTATGAAAGAGGTTCTGGACACAGAGAAACAATGAAAAACAAACAAATATCACAATGAAATGGAAAACATGTTTCACTTGTATATTGCCCATACTAACTTAGGGATGCCAGAACTGGACAAACACACGAAAACAATACTAAAAATTGACCACATTTCAAAGAGCCATGGAGAAAAGCATATGGGGCTATACTAAAGAAATATAAACAGATATAAAACACTTAACAAAAATAGATGTTGTAACGGAGATAGATGGACACATATTCAAAAACAGACAAACAAGTGGACAAAGAACATAATAGAATGGACCTTTAGATTTCAAATAAAAGGTTTTGTTCTTTTTTGTCTATTGTTAGTGTTATACTTGTCTAGGCCATCATGTTAGGCCCACAGAATGGAATTTATCTCTCTGTGTACTTATAAATCCTTAGAGCCTCTTTGGCTTAATTGAGTAACATACACTGAAGCACACAACTTTCGCATCTACAATAAAATTAAATGTAATAAATATTTTTCTTACATGTGTATTTGCAATTGTACTTAAAGAGGAAAGTAAAGGAAAAGATGGTCTGACAACATAAAAAAAGCGGGTCTATCGTGCGCCGTGCACCCAATTAGTGCATTGAACACCTACAATAAGAGATGTAGAAAAAGCTGGAGGAGGTCTTCGTGTCGTATACACCGACACTCAATCACATATTTATAACGCAATAGTATCAATTAAAAAAAAACTAAAAACTTTTGTAAAATTGCTAATATTAAAAACTATTAAGATAAAAAATATTAAGCGAAAG
>BGZK01002892.1:0-38288 GCA_005406025.1 Eumeta japonica | reverse complement strand
TAAGGGTTAGGGTATTCTACAAAAATATTCTCCGTAATATTTTAGAGAAATAATATACCTACCCTTATTTATTTATTTACATTAGTTTCTTTTTTGTCTCCTCTATCAAAAGATTTTGGTTGAGCTGAGTATTTTTCGTAGTGTTGTACAGTGTACTTTTAAAGGTTCCGTACTTAAAGTCGTACGGAACCTTATTGTTGAGACTACGGCGTCCGTCACAAGCTCCATTCTCCGAAACGGTAAGAGCTAGAGAGCTGAAATTTTCACAGAATGTTGTTGCATTGTACATCTACAACAACAAATACTAAAAATAACAACAACATACAACTACGGGGGTGCCTCCATACAACAAGTACCCATTTTAATAAAATTAGCTGCAATTTTGAGCCATAGGAGCTAGAGAGCTAAAATTTTCACAGGGTGTTGTTGTATCAAACCCTGCAACACCATATACCAAAACCAACAACATAAAAATAAAGGGTGCCCTCATACAACAGATTACCTATCAAGAAAAGAAGGTGTAACTTTTGAATTATAAATGCCAGATTGCTGAAATTTGCACAAAATATTATTTTACCTTATTATTACAACAATAAAAAACTAAAACGATAACGACTATAAAACTACGGTGGAGCCCTATATCAAAACAAAAGAACATTATATTCGACCGGGTCGAATCTTAGGTACCCTCCAACTATTAAGACATCAAAATATTCCACATCAGCTGACTAGTTTTATTACCACATATACCTCATTTGACCAGAAGAAGGCCTTCTTCGTTTAGAGGTCCAATTTATTAGAAAATTGTTTTCGCTATCTCGGCCGATGTCAAAAAAAAAATCACAAATCACATTTTAATGGTTGGATATTATCCTTTACTTAAGTTTTTTCATCAACAACGTTCTCGTTCACTTTTAACGTTCAACTTCTTTAAAATCGGTGTATATTAACCGATGTACAAATTTTATTGAATTTATTTTAAATAGCCAAATAGCCTTATTAACTTTTTGCCAAATAACGTTGTGGTTCGCTTACAGGCCTGACTTCTTAAGAAATCGGTTCTCGCTATATCTGGTCTATATATGGTCCATGTCAAAATTTTTTATAAATTAAATTTTAACTGGTTGAGCTTAGCTATTCCATCTCTTCTTTTATGGACTTCTTGAGAAATCGGTTTATGCTATATCTGAACTATATATCTATCGATGTCCCAGAATTTTTTTGAATTTATTTTAAATGGCCAAACTGTATAACATTGCTTACTTTTTGCCAAATAACGTTCTAGTTCGCTTACAGTATCGTCTTCTTGAAATGGTTTTACTATATCTAGATCCGTGTCAAAATTTTTATAATTTTGAGTTAAGGTTGCTGGACTTAGCTATTATATTTACCTCGCATCGAAAATTAGCCCAGGACCGATTTCTTATGAAAAATCGGTTTTATATATTGCCCTATATCAGCCGATTTCAATAACTTTCCAAAATTTAATATCAGATGATTGAGTTTTATTATTCTAGCTACTATTTTTTACGAAAATGTTTCAGTTCGTCAACTGGCCCGATTTCTTGAGAAATCGGTTTTCCCTATATCTCGGCTATATGTGGACCGAGTTAATTTTTTTTTAATTGTAAACTGTAACTTCTAGACATTGAGCCAACTGGCGTAGAAATGTTTCATTTCCTCAGCAAAATTACAAAAATACTTTTAAATATGAGTTTTTTAGTGGCGGTATTTTTTTGCTTCTTAGGGGAACTTTTTTTTCTCCTTGGTCCGATATGTTTCAGAGGTCTAGCTCTTTTCATTTGGACTGTAGAATGTTTTCCATAAACAGACGGATTGACATGCTCCAATCGTCTTAGTTTTATCACTGATCAAGAATATAAATACATTATGGGGTCCCAGATGAATATTTCACTGCGTTACATACAGAATGGCAAAGCGAATATACCTCCACTTTTGGTTGAAGGTATAAAAATTAAGAAAATAAAAGTGCATAACATGAATATTATGTATTAAAGTGTTACGGTCACATTTTAGAAAATGAAAAACTTTCACACAAAATCTTTGCTTTTCAACAAAATATTTACATTAAAAATGGAGCGAAAATTCTTTGTAAGCAGAGGGATGAAATTTTGACTGCTTGCGAGAGTGGAAAACGCGTAAGCAGAAGACAGTCACCTGAGTTATTAAGTTTATCTTGTAGTGAATTTGCCTTGCTTTTGAATCTTCTTAGGCGAATCTGTTCAAAAATACTCATACATATGCATATGTATATGATAATGCATAAAATTTTTTATGATATTCAAGAAATATTTAAAACTTTCTGATGTAATTCTTTTGTTTGTTTTCATAAACAACATAAAATAAATACATTGAATTATATTCGAATATCAAGAAAAAAATCATAACGCCCTGTCTTGACTAACAAATTATTTGTTATAACAACTGTTAAATAATTGGTAGCACAAAATTTGGCGCGTCTAGACCGCATTGTTACTGCTTTTGTTATTGTTATGACACCGTTGTTAAAACAATTGTTTGAGTAACAATGTCTACCATCAAATGTCATTTTCACTTCATTTACGTCAAAACGAAATTGGAATGTTATGGTTTTTCAAAGCAATATTGTCAACATATTCTCTCCATACCAAAGATATTAACAAATTGTTGTCAGCAATTCTGCTGATGTTTTGTTCATTGTTATAACAAATAATTTGCTAGTCAAGACAGGGCGTAAGAAACTTCGTTGTCAACCAGGGTTTCCCAACAAACTTGTTTTATACAGTGAGACAGTGAAGGTTTCCCCATAACTTAGATATTTAAATCAAATTTCTTTATTTTAATTCGGTACAAGAAAAGACAATCAGTGAAAGAGTTGAATTAATAAATTTGTGGGACTTCAAAACCAGCATTAATACATTTTGATCTGTAAAGCAATCCTCTCTATATAGTAAAGGTATAGATACATAAAAATCAATTTTGAATCAAAGCCTTACGGGTCTGTTTTGAAGACGATTTGTGCATTACCTAGCGTTAAAATATTAACGTCTTTCGTAGTTACGGCTTTCAAACACGAAAACTTAATTAATTGCAATTTTGTTTTATTTTTGCACAAACAATTTTGAAATTAGTTTCGTCCTTACAACAATCAGTTTCTATGAAGAAAAGTTAACAAAAGCAATTTTAGAACAAGTAGGCTATGATAGCATTTGATTTTACGTAAATGCCTTCGGATTGGTCCAGTAACCAAATCCTTAGTTATCGTTAATGATCAACCTGGGTTTCGTCCGTATTGAACGTGTCCGAAAACAGTTTTCTCTCGCAAATTTTTGGTATGTATTTACGTAGATATCAGTATGACGATATAATATAATGCATGTATGTTTGTGCACATGAACAATTTTGTACTCTTATTCAAAAGGGCAGGTATGTATAAACATTTATATATTTGTTTCATTGGCTGCCACTTAGAAACACCATTTCTGTGCTGGCCTCGGATAAGTTTATGATCTAAATCTCAAGTTTTGACTCTTAATTGTGTTTTTCTTTCAGCGGATTGCAACTGAGCAATCTCACTTAGAAAAATTTCGCATGATGATACAAGATATAAGACCAGATCGAATACAACCCTTTACTTGTTTTAAATCAATTTTTGTAGTGTAGCGTTGGCTTTTAGACTCATTTTTTAAACTAATATATTTTATTGTAAAATAAAGCCAACATCGTTACGCCCCCTATAAATTCTTGAAATTCGTATGATGAAAATTGTTTCATATATTTAATGTATGTATGCATGTACTTCTGCTTATTTCTTATTCGTAGCTAAAAATATGTACATAAAATACATATGGCACTTCCATAATATCGGTCATATTGGTCGTAGGCACTTAACACAAGAAACGACAAATATATTCAGGTCCAGTTTTATTCTAAATTGTAGTTTTATAGCCGTGTAATTAATGTTGATTACGAAGAGAAGTTTTCCTGACCTCATAAATTTAAATAGGAGAAATTCAGAGAAAGCAAACATAGTTCCCAAATGCAATTTCATTATAACACATTTATGAGAACAATGTTGCTTTAAACTGTGATGAAATATCTTGAGTTTATTTCTAAGTTATATGATGTTAGCATGTGTCGATAGGTGGCATTGCGAATGTGAGATCCATGATGATTCAACTGTGTAACAATTTAAAACTTTTAAAATAATTTACTTCTAAAGGTGGGGAAAATATCTAACAACATATACATACATCAAGATGAAGTACTGTTCATAAGCTGATAAGTGTAGAATGGCTTCAACGAATTCGTTGATTTTCTATCCTTTAATTTGCAATGTTTAGAGGAGGAAAATTTAAAAGACTACAAATGATGTCAATGAGCGAAACCAAACGATAGGCTTGATTGTCAAGATTTTCCAGGTGTGTTGGAGTCAAGAATAAATATCATTTGTCAAGTTAAAATGGAATATACAATATTTCATTATGTAACATTCTTGTGGAAATACACTGCACAAAAATCTAATAAACTTGTTTGAAATAACGTCAGATGAAATATTTTCTTAGCTTTTGCAGCCCTTAAACATATTATATATGTAGTTTTCTTCCATAAAATTTTAATGTGCTTTTTCCCCAAAAGTATATATTCAAACTGGTTTTATTGTTCTTCTTTAAATGTCAAGTTTTGCCGCTATGTCCTGGCACTATCGTATATAAAATGCACAGCTAGGCCAACAAAATATTAGTTACATTAGATACCATTTCAACTCCAAGTAATGTAATATGATGAGAGCGCAACCGAATAGTACACTATCAATTGGGTATTACTACCAATTATTTTTATTTGCAACTAAAAATTGGTTCTACGAATATATTTTGCAGTATAGAAACTTTTAATCGGTTGCTGCAACTAAGTTATGATTTATTTTATTACCATTGCTTATAACAGCATATTAAAATAAAAGGAGAAATTATAGTCGATACTCTAATTGATTCAATAGTTCGCATTAATGATTATTTATTCATGTAATATACCCTTTTCGACAATAAAATAGTTAAATCCCAATATATTAATCGAACTCGTTCCTCGTTCATTTTTGCCACGAGCCAATGATCAATCCCATTTAAAAGCATGGGTTTGATTATTGGTTCGTGGTAAAACGAACTGAACGAGTTAATCGAAAGTCTAAATCTTAAGCACGAACTTATGAAAAACATATAACTCAATACATATGTATATATGTGGTTTTAATACGAGATAACGCTACTTGTGAATTTTTTTATTCGTAAAGAATGTTTACATTTTCTGCAGGAAATTATTTATCCTTTAGGGATGAACTCCTGAGAGTATTGAGAATTATGCTGACATAATATTTGTTAAATCTTTTTATTTAGTTTTGTCTGAGTTTTCTATTTTATTTAAAATTAATCTTTTATTCGGTTATAAATGTATTTTTTGCTTCACATTTAATACTATTAACCAATTTTATCTGCTATTACAGCTATTGTGTTATTGGTAAAAGTTAAGAGTATGATATCATCCCAACAAATTGTAGTTGTTACATAATAAGTTTATTCGGTTATCACAAATAATCTGCGTTTCTATTTTGTTGCAGTAGTGCAGTTTGATATTTGATGCTTATTAAATTGAGCAAATTTGTCTATAATAACAATGTAAAATATAAAGTTTTTTATAATAACTTCTGATTTTTTTAAAGACACGTGGTTGATCCGTTTGGTGGAAACGACCATATCTATGAAAAAGTTCCCAATTCCTCAAATGGCCGTAGCTGCAAGCTATTTTTTATTCTTTCTTTGCTGCGTCTTTCTTTATGTATTTGTTTTTTTTCTCATATTTTTGGTGTAATTAATTTCATTTGTTTTGTGTTATCCAGGTGGCACCGGTCGTCTTAGTGGTGGCATGGTATTATTAGTGGTTGCCCTAAGTGAATGAAGTAAACCATGGCACACAACAACATAATTAAGATGTTTCAATTAAGCGAAATCGTGTCTTTGTAGTTTGGTTTCTGTTTAATCGACTTTAAAGGCGTTTGCCAAAAAGAAACCCATTTTTTCATATTCACATACATAAATATTAATAGCTCCTCTGCATGCATATGTAAGTATATACATATACATATGTATGTGCAAACGGAAGTCAAAAGTTCATTTATTAATTTGGTGCTGCTTTGTGTTCTTTTATGTTTGCTGAAACCCATTATTGTATTTAAAAAATTTTATTTTTTTTTATTATTTTGTGAAATCGGACTTTATTAAATTTTTGAATTTTTCTTAAGTAAGTCTTAGATTATTTGTAATTATCTACGTATGTTTATACATATGTAATATTGTAATTAATTATTTGAAAATATTAGAAACGTAAATTGTAGGTTTTGCTGCGGGACTGTTGCTGTTTCGCGGTCAATACACCGCTCATCAACTGCCAATTAATTTATCAATTTAGGCCACTATAATGGTAACCGCTTTCGGTTATTCAACAACTCAGCTGTCTCATCGACTTGTTGTTTAAAGCTTCGAAAACATTAACATAAGAGATCTTTACTATGTTTACACTTTTGCATCCAGACATTTGAGGTCTTTGGCATTTGAGTGGGTTTGTGTTTAGTTGGATACTATAAAATGCTGTTTTAAGTGCTTTAGCTCTGTAATTGCAGTAATTTCCGGAAGTTCCCTCAAATAACACTACCACCAGCCATAATGAATATGTGGACATGAAAATGTGTGCAGGTAGAAAAATTATGGTTTACATAACAGAATTTCAAGACCATACACATGCATTTGTTGAATTACATATATGGTTGCTGGTAATAATGTTATATTCTTAGACTTAACCCATCATCAGATACCACTTATAACTCTAAATAACTATACTATATTACTTTCTAACAATACTTTATTCTTAGTATTTCATCGTCTTAATTAATCTTGCCATGCTATTGTGATAACCAGGCCAAGTACTGATATGCAATTGCATGTTTGTAGTCGTTCAAAATACATTCTGATAAAAGACTTTTCCGAATCAAGGAGCAGTAAAATGGCATCGACTTTAGCATATTTTCATTCAAATCAAACAAAGACTTTTCGAAAACAAACTTCTTTCAACATAAATTGATGAAACCACGAATGCTAAAGATAGGGATGAAGACAGTAAAAGAAAATTTACTGAATGTAATTGTGCTCGTGCATTCAACGATTTAATTAGTTTATTTCTGACTGATGCTGCTCCTTACATGGTTGGTTAATGCTGCAAATGCCTTAAAATTATTTTACTTCAGACATGCTTGACCCACTGCTCATATCGTATTGGTGAAGAAATAGGATCACATTTTGAAGAAATAGATTTGCTTATTTCTAATCGAAAGAAATGTTTGTAAAGTAATTATTATAAATGACTGTTAAGATAAAATTGAAAGGAATATACGCCATTAGAATTGACTTCATTCAATTATGATCCAATAACGTCCGCATATGTTGAGTGTATATTTTCTATCTATAGGTTTTTGCGTCCTAATAGACTGAGTTTTATTTTTGAAAAAGAAAATTATTTATTTTTAAAAATAAAAATTTAGATTGATAAATACATAAATATGTACGTACGTATTTTATTTTCAAGTCAAATATTTCAACACTGATTTTTGTAAAAATTTAAAATGTACGTATACATAACTATTGAAGCATTGGCTTTATTATATTGAACATTAGAACTTACTAACTTGCTTTAATAAATACCTATTCATATAAATAGTGTTTTAGGTAGTTTTTAGTGCATATTTCAGGGTTTTTAGTGCATATAAATCTGCCTTGGTATAACTAATCATATTATATATAAGGATTTCCTATGCCTACTTTTATCATAAGGAACTGTATCGATTTAATGTAATACTGTTACCAACAATCACACCATTATTGTTGATAGCCATACTACAGTCATGCAGATACATATTATTGCCGTAGTGAGTAATCATAATCAACTATATTATTGTAACGTTATTTTAATTAAAACTATTTTATTGTTGACTTTAACAACATTATTGACTGGTTTTTCGAAATATTTCTCATTCAACTATAAAAGAATATAATAGGACAAAAGCTGAATTACTAGTTGTATCATACTATGGTAAAACTCAATGCCAACCGGTTTGCTCTCATTTT
Source organism: Eumeta japonica (assembly GCA_005406025.1). Classification (NCBI taxonomy): domain Eukaryota; kingdom Metazoa; phylum Arthropoda; class Insecta; order Lepidoptera; family Psychidae; genus Eumeta; species Eumeta japonica. The sequence continues at coordinate 30,117 of BGZK01002892.1, read as the reverse complement.
ATCATATATCTCCAAAATTTCGGGATCGCGGCAATCGCAGGAATAGAAATTGTTCTAGTTTTTAGTTGAATGAATGAAAACTTTGCTGTGCAAAAATTGCTCTTCTTTGTTTTGTTATTCTGGTGTTAACTTTTTGCAACATCAAATTCAGATTCTTTTTTATGATATAAGATGAACATTAAACCTTATTTTTAAGCGCATTATATCTTATGAACACGGGTACAATTTTCTCGTAAAAACATTAAACAAACTTATACAGTAGCTGTATGTTTATATGTATATACATATATTCTGGATCAGCATTGATAGAAAAGTCATTTAAGTAACGCTCGTCTGCCCGTATGTCTGTCTGTAGTAGGTTGAAATATCGCCTCTGAGAAAACCACATGATTTAACAACTTAATTTAAACGCCAATTTCTCAGGGCATCGTGTGGACAGGCTTCTATTGAAAATTAGCAAAATCGGTTCACAATTAGCTGAAATGTAACCAGAAAACTAGAGGTACGTCAGAAAATTGGCATTTTGTATGAACAGTTTTTTTTTTGGTTTAAAGTTAATAATCAGATTTTTTCGACATCGGTCCACATATAGGTAATATATAGCGGAAACCGATTTCTCAAGAAATCGCTCTTTTAAATGAACCAGACCACTTTTTGATACCAAAATTGTCATATGATGTAAAAAGCAAATAGCTTATAGCAAAAAATAAAATTTTTTCGACATCGATCGGTCCATATAAAGCCGACATAAGCCGAACACCTCAAGAAATTGGACTTTTGGTCCAATCAGAACAATTTTTTTAATGCCGGAATGGAAACAACAGACATTTTAAGGCTAATTAGAGACATCGGTCCAAATATAGCCGAGATATAGCGAAAATTGATTTATCGAGAAATCAGACCTACGCGTTAGCAAAACAATTTTTGGTGCCACAAAGTACACGTGATGCCAAAATACGGATTAAAAACCAAAATATTTGCTTATCTAGTATCTAATTGTGTATGCATGAACGTGAAGGGTATTTAAGATTCGGCTAGCCGAATATAGCTTTCTACTTTTTATTTTCAGCCATGCAAAAGATGAAATAATTGTGCCTTCGAATAGCTACGTTATTAAATAATGCATATTTCGGACTACGGATGAGCATTTTTGGCCCCATATTATATGTTTTTCTTAACAGTAGATAGATTTTAAAATCAGCTCATAATTTGATCTTTAAATAAAAACAATTTTTGGGAGTATTAAAACATACCTGAGTGGATTCAGTTATGAACTACAAAAGTATTATTTTCTAACAAATGCCAGATGATAATTAATAATAACAAATTTTTAAATGCTTTTGCAATATACTTGCGTTTATTTAGTGCACTACTGCGCTTAATATTTATTGTTGTTAGAAATATATGTAAATACATATATACATGTGTGTAATCATGTATCAGTTTAGTGCTAGAAGAATACAAAGTACATGTTCTTACCTTTAATGCATTGAAATGTTGATCAATTAACATCCGTCGGTATGATCATGATGCCACTAAATAGTTTTGCCAATCTTTTGTCAGCCATTTAACAAACAGTTTTGAAAGTCAACTGACGACAAAAATAAAACGTGTGAATGTTTGAGTCAGAGTCGAGCGTCTGCCTTCAATCTGTTGTTTTCTTTTAAAAAATTAATTTTTGATCATTTAAAAGTGACAGAGCAATTTGCCGTTAAATTGATGCCCGTCCAAATGCTGGCAATCACTATTAAACAAAACATTTTATAAAACAAATAAAACAAAGAAAAAAAGCACACTTTTATTAAAAAATTGCATCAATGCAATCAAATTAAATAACTTATACTGAATTCTAAATTGAAATTTCAATTTCTATAGCCGCAGGGTTATTTGGCGAGACTAAATCATCATTAGGTTTTATGAATAATGTGTCATTTGACATTTCTACAAGACGTTTTCGCATTTACCTACATACATATGCACATATTTGCCTTAAAAGTGCCTTAATAAAATACGAATATGTATGTTTAAATGCAGCAAATCAGATATAGAATGCTGCGATTATTTTCATTTTGTTTGGTACAAATACGAGGGATGTTTTTAACACTGTTTTACTAATTTCGAAAATAAAAATTCTTTTCTAAAATAAGCTCAACGTTCATATAAACTCTAATAAATAAGTGTAACATCCCTAGAAGAAATGTTTAACCGTAACTAATACCGTAACAAATACAAAAATGTTTATACATATTACTGTCATTGTTGATAGAATTATCCATCATCATTGAACAAATATGTTGCAGAGTTTCATTTTTGACATACTTTTAGCAAATACGGATACTAATTTAATTGTTGATGGAAATATCCATCACCGTTGTCCAATACAAAAATGCTGCAGAGTCGTATTTCTGACGTTTAAAAATAAATTAAGTGATTGTGTTTAATGGTGGGCAGTAGCAGAGGTACGTGTTCCGCCATCACAAATGTTTATATGTGTAACTATAATATATACAAAACTATTCTACAAATTTCAGATGGAGGAGCGTCACTGGATATCTCCAACAGAAAGCCATCCAGGCTTAGGTAAGATAAATTTTATATACATACATACATACATTACATAGGTAATAAAGAAATAATGTTACTAAGTTTGTTCGTTTTATTATTTAACGACATGCATTATATTATGGGCGGTGGTGTTGCTTCGGAAAATGTACATTCTAGAAGGTGATGAATTAATAATGCTTCGCATCAGTTTTAAAATTTTATAAATGGATGTGTTCTTATTGCATGTTATACCTTATTAGCAATTTTATTTAATTATAAAAGTTAATTTAATTCAAAACATGTGTTTTATTTAAACTGGTATATCAGTCAACAGTGATGCATATATCCATCAAGCTTGACTAGTCATTAGTGACCTATTTATCCATCAAATGTGATTGGTCAACTGTGACCAACATGTCTATCAAGCTTTACTGGTCAATGATGACCAATATTTACGTCAACGATGACTAGTAAATTGCGCATGAATGAGCAGTTCAGATATATGCTTTACAGACGACAAAACTCTTAAGTTAGAGTAGGATGCAAAATCACTTGTACGTGAAAGCTTCTATCATGTTTTACATTTTACCCTTAATAACTAGATACAAACTGTGACGGATATTTCTATCGTGAATGGTGGGTATATGACCGGTAAAATGACCTTCAATAATACAGATAATGTTACAAATATTTACTATAAAATACAGGTCTAATGTGATGAGGATACATGAGTTTTCCAAAATGGTATAGATAAGTAAGCAATTATCGCCCGCTTAATAAATTTTTCATCCGTATTCTCGTTTATTCAATATATTTTGCTTTTACATGATGAGATTTTGTGCAACACACTGAATTTTTTGACATGTCGGTTTACTTGTATTACCATGTAAATGCATCTTAAGTAACTGAGTAGTTGGTTACAACAAATAATTAAAACAAAATTAATATTTGTTTCTTGATGATTTCGTTGCATTTCTGCATTTAACGCAATAGTTCTTATTGCAGTGAACTGAAATTTTGTTATTAATGTTATTAAATTTATATTTATACATGTATGTTTACGTAAATATTTACATAATTTTTGTGAATTATAAATCCTGAAGAATTTACTTTATTTATAATGTTAACAGGAACTAAAGCTTTCATGTAAAAGAATATTTTTTCCAGATAATTTAATAAAATATACTTTAATAAATGAATGAATTGAAAAAGTCAGTAGTAATACTGGTATATCTATACGCAATAACAGTATACACCGGTAATACCGTTAATGAAATAATAAAAATACTGTTATTGTTACCGTTACCGAAATTTCAAAAAAAACTTGCACCGGTACCAATTACCGCTTAAAGTACAAAAATCAGCCGCATGAAGCGTGACCACTAATTTTGATACTTTCAAATATACAAAGCAACCAATGGTAGCTCGTTGTATGAAAGTTGCTAAGAAAAGTAAATTTAATAAATTATGTATAATTTTTGTTCTTTTAGGATTTAACTGCGCGTCGTATTAAATTGATACAAGTATGTATGCCCACGCATTTATGACAAAATCATTATTAATAGTTTTGGGATTTCCAGAACATCCAAATTCTCCATTTTCGAACAATAAAAAAAAAAAAATTTTTTTTAAACTTTTTTTTCACTACTGTCACCATTTACTTTATTGCACTCTCTTTCATTGTTATGACTTACTTTTATAATTCTACTGCAATTTTTTTTTTGCCATCTTGTCACCAGCTGCATTCAAAGCAATTTAGCGATTTTTACATTTCTTATCAATTCAGTGTTTCTTTTAAACAAAGCAGGTCAATATTACTGCTTGCGATATAAGTTGGACCGTTAACACCAAGTGCGGAATTATGCTGTCATTAACGCTGCAACTGTTATACAGTGCCAGGGTTGGAAAATTGATTTTTATTCAAAAGGGTTGTTTTTACATCACAACATACTAAAACAAATACACACGGGTATATGCACTGCAGTACATTTGGTTTAGAAAACTAAAATTACAAACTGCCTCTCGTATAATTTCTTACAGAACAAGTTAACGATGTTTAAAAACAACATTCTTAATCAGTGTTTCTTTTTCTTTTCGTACTTTTGTAGAAATTGTTAAACAATAAAATCTTCAATTGGCGACCTTAATGCCCTTTTATTATTCACTATTGATGCGGTAGGGATTCAATACATACCCACAACTCCGCAGACTGATAGTCAGACAGAAACTAGAATAAAGTGGTGTCTATATGCCCTCCAGTTGCGTTTATTGTAAATAAGTGTAGCTGGAGATGTTTTCGCACTGTTGGAATAGTATTAATGGATGCAAAACGAATGTGGTTGCAAACTGCCAGTTCGGAAGATTCTGTAACACATTTTGTTGTATTAATTTGTGTAAACTCGTTCAAGTAACAAATAGTTAAAGTACAAATCATATTTTAAGTGGATTACGAAAGGAATGTGATACACATTTTCATTTAGAACTGAATTTAAGAAAAATGAGAATATTTGGCCTGAAAGGAAGTTGTACATTTCTGACAATCGAAATTTATTTCAGGAACGTAATAAATAAATATTAAGTAGTCTTTTGAATTGCACAGGGAAGTAACTTGACTTGAGATTAATCCAAAGTTATGTACATGTATAACATATGTAAAATCGTTGGTTAAAGTTTAATTGTGTGTATTCCAAATACGCTATAAATAATTACTTATTGCTTGTAATAGATTTAGCACGGGAAAATGTAAGAAAGAATTATGTTTAGGTGGAGAAAGCTATATTTGAATAATATTAAAATATTTCACAAAAAAAAATCAATAACTGTTTATAAACGATTTATTGATAGATGTTTGTATGATTAGTTTTAATTTCTTTCCAATATATTAAAAACGTATCTACAATCACAATGTCATTAAATGGAAACATTAGCGGAACTCACTATTCGTTGTAAATTACCCTTGAAACTTTGCTGATGTTGCAAATCTAGCTAACTTGTTATACTTTGCAATACCACAACAACAAAGTACATTAAACTGGGATTTGTATCGCTTGAATAAATCTTTGCAATGAAAACCTTTGCATATTCGTAGTAAAAAATATTTTCAATGCTGGATCTGCTTGCTTTTTAATTTTTTTCTTACAATCGAAATAAGTGAACACCTGACTTTAAGAAATTTTACAATGGCAGATCCTTTATACAAATTTTTTGTATTGAGCTTAAATTGATGCTGGGACTGCTCGAAGAAACGCTTCCAAGATATTAAACTAAACGATTGCTTCACTTCGCTGAAATTGATCTACGGACTGCGCAAAGCGTCAATGTTGCCTCATCTGACAATATAATTAAATAAATAATAAATGGCAATGAAAATAAAATAAAACAAATTCAATTTCAGTAACATAATTTTTAATATAAATAAAAATTTATGATGTTTTCTCTTCTATTAGGCATTGCCTTTAGTTTGTTAAAACTCAATTACAAACAGAAAATTTAAATTTCTTCTCTTGTTATAAAATCAGCTGTTGTAATAAATTTACTGAACACTTCAAAAATACACTTTCTTACTTTTTCATATATATTTTTAGAAAATATTTAAGTGCATATTCCGAACTTTATAGTGCATATTTTGAATTTTATTTTTTTAAATTCATTTAAATTAACTGCCTGGCCCACGATGTCACTCGATGTCGATCGATCGCTTAAATACGTTGGAAACAACAACAAATTTTAAAATGTTTTTTTTTGGTTTGAATGTATTTTTGCAGGCAGTAATTCTTGCGTTGAGATTGAAAAACATAAATTTTTTTATTTGTTTTGTTAATATTTCCATGTAAACTATTTATTTTGAATGAAAAGTAAATTAATAATCACTTGATACATTTAAAGATAAAATTTTCAAAATCTCTACAAATTTTGAAATCATTTCGTGTCGCGAGGTTGAATAAAATTTAAAATGATTTTCATGTATTTAACGTTCGCAGATTAGGAATATATTTCAAATAAATCTGTGTTGTGTCGAACATTAATCAGAACGAGGCCATTTTCAGCTCTTTCTTGTTTGTTTTTAAACATAATTTTTCCATTGATACATGATCGCAAACAAACAAACTGAAAGCTAATCTAAATTGCTCAAATAAGCATTAATTTAAATCTCTAAAAGTGTTTAAAACAACAAGAAAATTTCGAAATGACCATAGAAGATCACATAATAGATCAAGAAAATTGTATCAAACGTAGAAAAATTTTTTCTAATCAGACATAAGAAAAACATGTATTAAAAATTAAGTTTGTGAACACATTTTAAGACAGTCTATGTTGGGACACAGATGTATTTTTAAGGTGGAACAAATTAGAGTAAAGAGTGTCAGATTACATTTAAAAGTGGAAAGATAAGTTATCAATACATTTAATAATAATTAATAAGAAATTATAAAAGAAGTCAAATAACTTTCAACTAATGTTCAAAATTATTTAATACCAATAAAATATACATATGTAGTATATATTTATTATAACTTGTTTTAACCACATAAACACAAATCTTAAGATCGTCAAAAGGCAAAGTTTGGTTTTCGACAGTTAGTTTTAATTCGTTTTAATTTTGAATTCATTTTTATAATTCATTTTACATGTTTGTTTTAATCTGTATATCTTTACTAAGATGTCAAAGTGAATTTGTAACACAACACAAAGCAAAATTTTATCGGTCATAACTATATCAGCATAGTCAACTTTTATGTTGTTTATATTCTTACCATCAGGCTATAACAAATTTTCAATTACATATGTAATTACATGTACTAAGAAGCCCACATATCTATGATAATCGTGTATGCATCGACAAATTCAACGAAATATACTCAGAAACCCTTGTATGGAACTCAGTAATGCCACATGTAAGGAAAAATCTCTATTCGTAGGTACATACTTTAAAAAAGTGGCCGTAGGGAAAAGTGGCAGTTTTGTCATAACGTTAATAAATAGAATTCTTCAATAATACGGGAAAAATTTAAATTTTAATTATTCTAGTGCTATAAATTAAATATGATAATTAACTTAATTTGATATCTTTGTGGTTTGTAACAATATAAAACTTATGGTGCGAAAACAGTACAAGCTATTAATTTTCTGTGATAAATAGACTTAAGGTATGGTCACATTTGTTAAGAAAACGTGGCTAATAGACAGGCTAAGTTCGCATTTCCTTTAATTCTCATTCATTTTAAAATATAGGTCGCATATATTATAATTAATATAAAAGTAGCATGTTGCAATATAATTAGTTTAATTTGCGGTATAAAAATCAAGATCAAGAATAGTGATTACGGGATTTTTTTTTGGCCAATTATTTATTAAGTTTGACCGTACCTTTAGTCAACAAATTTTTTTTTACAATTCCAATTCCGATTTGGAAAAATGGGCGCCTCACGATTATATTATCACCAGCAAACCAGCTAGCAAAAAATTAAAACGAACGTAAAGACCAAGTAAAATTTTTTATATTTTCCCTTTTCTGACCGATCAACAGAATGTGATTTTATATGAATTTATTTCACATTTTATTTTTTACTTTTCTTCAAGTATTTTATAAAATAGGACTGATTTTATAATCTTAAATAATCTGTAGCGATTTTCTTTCCTTGAGCCAGTAGGCAAATGTAGGGATGTTTTGTCAGACCGAGTAGGGATTTTTGGAAAAAGTGTGTAAAATCCCTGATGGAACTTGACATTTAAAAGATATCATACAGTGCAGTTGGCTACCTGTTCGCAATTCATAAAATATAAAATCACTAAAACAGTTTGGATAGTGCCAGGTTGACAACGCTGAACTCTAACCTGCTTTCAGAACCAAAGAAATAAATAACCGAGACTTTCAAAAGTAATCGATAGATTTGCATAGAGATTTTATGAATCCTTATACATTTCATCAATTCTTAAGTTCACTTTTATAAATGCTTACTTTTTTAATTGCAAATAAATAATTTTATTATTTTTTAAAAACACTAAACTGCAAAGCTTTTGTTTGTCTGCAAAAACACCTAGGGTGCATCTAGCTGTTTCATATCCGCCACGATTATCATCAGCACCCGCATTCAAGCCCAGGGACTAATGTATTCTATAACGACTTAGCCACTCGGGGTGTATATATATGCTTTGCTTAAATTTAAACATATTTAAACTTAACCAGCTGAATATATAATTCATCTGGGTGAGGTTTTAAAGCTCTATTACAACTCAGTGCTTATTTCCAAATTATCCTAAGGGCAGAATTAATTTTTACTTGACTTGCCGTTCTGAGTCGGATGCTTTAGTCTACTCAATTGAATTGTTTTACTTTTACTTTCTGTATCATGACGAACAAACTTGTGGAAAATGGAACTTTACGTTATGCCAGAGAAGTGTATGTTTATTTCTTTTCGTACGGAAAAGTACTAATTTTTATAAAAGCTAATAAAGATACATTTGATTAAATATTCGTGTTTTTGTGTGTTTTTCGCGAATTAATCAACAAGTTGATTATTTTAGTGAAGAAAAAATATTTCATAAAGAACAAAACGGCAACCAAAAGTAAAAGCTAATAAGGCCTTTATGTACTATATTTTTCATTTTGAAATAATTGTTTTTTCCACAATTATTCGATGTGCTCTGCAACTGATAAATTAGTTATTTGTTAGTATTTGAATTTTTTCTATAATTTTTATGTATTTCATTTACGAATACGAATGCTGATGGTTATCGTGTCGGATATGAACCCGCTACCTGTACCCTAGCTAATGTTGTTTCTCTTTGTTAAAAAAGTAATATCAATTGCAACATAAAACTTTATAAAAACGATTTTAAGCCTAAATAAAAGTAAATGAAATATATAAGGGTTAAAGAAAACGTTCAAATCATAATAAATAGTTGATTTCATTGAATATTAATTCTTTCATATATACTGAACATTTTATTTGTAGCTAATTTTTGTAGAAATCTACATAGTGTTCTAGTCAAATGTAATAGAAAGCTGTGAAATATCAGGGCCAAACAGTTAGTGTATGTGAGATCCCACTTGATCTGGCCTTTAGCAAAAGCTGTGTTTTTTTAATTTTCTCATTTTCAAATTATGTCAAATTCAATAATAGTCAAAACATATTAGAAATGATTAACATCAACGTAATCGTGTTGCTCAGATCTCTTAAGCACACATGCACACGCTCCAAAATGCAATACAAAATGTTGTCTGCAACGTTGTATGTTCAGGTTTTTTACAATGGTTTCAAATTTAAAATGCGTTTAGCGCCACAACCACAAAAGAATAAAGAAAACATAACAATAACAAGGTTTTAAATACGAAAATCTCTTTGAAATATTTAAAATTTTAAACGTTGGAAAAGATATTAAATGTTGAAAGAGTTTAACAGAAATAATGTTACCACATTGTGCCATAATACAAGTTTAAATTGTAAAATTTATAAATCGGCTTAAAAGTGGTTAATGAGTTTTAAGTTTAAACTTTTGTGGTTGTGTTGTTTTTTTTTGTGGCACCACTGGTTAAAAATGATAAATTGTAAGCTCTTAGAAACTAACAACAAATAAACCAATGAATTGCCACACACCGCCTTTATTTATTTGAGCATCAGCAATTTCTATCTGCCTGTCTGTATGGGACCACAGTGAAGTCCTCAGTTAAATTAATATTTTGATTTTAATGTTTGACCTTCATATTTCGGCAGGGATTAAATGCAAAATTTGTTAATATTAACAAACCGGAAATACTTTATTTTGTGGTTTGTATGGAAAGAATACATATTTATTAAGCTACGGCAACACATAAGCAATATTTACCCAAAAAAAAAAACGGGACCACTAGTTTCTTCTCATTCATTATTTCTGGCAAATGCACTTATACATGTGTACCAATCACAACGAAAATAACAAAACACGACAAAAACCTAGAACCACTAAATTTTAAAAGAAAATTATTTTAATTGTCATACATTTTATTAATTGGTTTGTCGGTTCAAGTTAATTTCTAAATTATTGCTTGTGGTTAATACCTGGCTGTGTGGTTTAAGCGCCACTACAAGGAGTGCATAGCTGTTACAAGCCCGAGTTCGTGACCAAGGGTGCTGATGATTGTTGTGGCGAATATGAAACGGTTGGCTGTCCCCCAGGTAGGCTCAAAAATTTTATTTTTCTTGTCTTCTTTAACAGGTATTAATCACAAGCAATAATTTAGAAATGAACTTGCACGCGACAAGCAAATTAATAAAATGTATGATATATATAAAAATTCGAACATCTGAAAATATTTGCCAACCAAATAATAGTAGTATAACATTTTAATAGAAATTTTGTTTATTCAATTAATAAGAAAAAATTAAAGTTTATTTTACAATTTCATATTTATTGCTTGACTAAAGCTACTTTCACATAAAAAATTTTGTCAAAAAAAAAAAAAACGGGACCACTACTTTCTTATTTCTTCTTACTTCTGGGCAAGTGCACACATAAAATGTATCACAGTGCATGGAAAAGAAAAAACAAAACAGGGTGAAATATGTAGAAGCACTAAATCTTAGAAGAAAATGATTTGAATTGCTGTTTGCCAAAATATATAAGTTTAAAATCTTAATATAATTTTTGTTTTGTTTGCATACAAGCAAACATAAAGAAGAAATATAATTTCATTTAAAAATTTTGTATTTATCAATTTGACAAACAAAATTTAAAATTAGTTTTTTTTTTAAATTAAATGCTCGACAGTTTTTCTTTATTCTTTTTCTTTTTGTAAATGTTTTAGGTCATACTTTAAATGCATTTTGACTTCTTTATATGCCTGCTTTTGCCCGAAATAAACAGACAAAAAGAAAGTAGTGGTCGCGCAAATATTTTTGTATGTGTACGTAGTCAAGAAAATTTTAATTATTTGGTCTAAATTTTAATGATTGCTAGTTGTTTCTTTCTATTTCTTCTTTTCGTCAATGTTTCAAGCCATGTAAATGAATTTTGACTCTTTTTATGCAAAGTTTTGTCTAATAACGAAATAACAGGGAAGTAGTGGTCCCTGTTTTTTCTTTGAGCAAATGATTTTTATATGTGAATGTATCTTAAGTAATATCGTTCAAATTAAAATAATTGAACTTAGCTTCACTTTTGTTTGAACAATCAAATACCTTCATGTTGCAATTGCAAAATAATATTGTTCAATCTATTTATCTGCAACTGTTGCAATGTGCATGTGCTACATAAATAAAATGCCGATATCGAAGAAAGCGATAATGATGGTTATAATAATGAAAGTGATGAAAAAGGAGAATGTGAAGTGTACATTAAAACGTGAAACGCAGTCTATTATAAATAAATTGTGAAAAAAAATCAAGGAATATTTGGGGTGAAATTTATTTGGAAATGGCCTCAAAATATGTAAGAAATGAAGAGTTTGTGGAAACATGATATTCGACTTCCAAAATGTATTGCCTAGTGTTTTGTTATTCGTTACTTTAAAGATATACAGATATTTCACCCTTTTCAAAATTTTAGAGTGGTTTCTGTTTCAAATCTTAAATTTTGACCTTTTCCCTGGTAAACTAAGTAAAACATAGTAGCCAATACAGAGCATTACCGTGAATTTTAACGCTTCTTCACCATTGTATTTTTGGAACAGTTTGAAGTTTGTATAAGCAATTTGAAATAATTTTTCCTTACATAGTTATTTATGCAATATAAACATTACTATTGACATTTCACCAGATATAGAAAAGATGTGTAGCTAAGTTCAATTTATAAAACTAGTTAGCAAGCGGTCGATACAATCGACCGTATTCTAGAAATATTCAAAACAAATTTCTGTTAGAATGGCTTTTATCGCCTTTCATTGTGCAATTAATGCACGCCCACTTCCAGTTTAAACCAAAAAATATTTAAATGTGCTATAAAATATTATTGAATCAAAAAATAAATATATTGTAATGTGTAAAATAATATGAATGAGTATGTTTGTAATGGTGATAAATTTATCCTAACTCTTTTTCATTTTGTTTTTTAATTAAGCAAAAACAAAACAATTCTTCTACACATACATATTTGTTTTGTTTATGTTACTAAGAATTTGAAAGCCGTATTACAACTAAACTACTGAACTGATCGTCTACTTCTACGTAAAAATTGTTTACGCTGAAAGGGATTACGTGCTTGCGTATTAGTTTTATGTATATATAATATGTATATGGAGATTTTATAGTTATACAGCTTTCCTAATGCCTCTCTTACTATTTCGAACATGCTCGTTCGCTCGCATATGTAAATACACTTGAGACAACAGCAAAATTTTGAAATTTGGTTACATGAACATATTCGAAATAACCTGGCGACTCCACGCTCCTAACGGTCAATTCTTTTGCCAACACAATATTTTCACGTGTCGACTGCAAAGACACTTATTTGTAAATATATTGCGACATAGTGGCTCCCACTTTCTTTTAAGAAAGCTGCCAAATTTCATTGTCATATCTGAAGGTAATGTTTTATTTTGCAAACTATATAAGAAAATCTTAAAAATTAAATTATTTCTAAAACAAAACCTTTAAAAACAAAAACATACTTACAACGTATGGCATGCAGTAATGCAAGAGACAGTTATTTTCATCTGTGTAAATAAATCATTTATTTATCTAGACTTTTTTATTTATATGTATATGTACATACATATTTACACATATATTTCAATGTTAGCTATTATTATTATTTTTATTGAATCCTGAAAAGTTTTTAAAAATGTAGCTGAAGTATAGCCTGTCATTTCAAAGTAACTATTCTCTCCACCTCTACAACCGACAACAAATATTAATCTTACTTTCATTTTACTGGGGTCTGTAAGTGCTGATACAGAAACACTTGTGCAAAAAAATCTCTATGTACTCTTTACATAAAGTGGTATATATGTAGAAGTTCGTGATTCGTCCCAATAAAATACATATACATATGGACCATTGCATATATAGTCTGATAAATTGAAATACCGTTTCTCAGAAACCACATGACTCAGCAACTTAGTAATAGAATTCCGGCGTAGCCACTAGAGGCTGAAATGCTGACATCGATCTACACACATCCGAGATATAGTGAAAAGCAATTTCAAGAAATTGGACCTTGGTAAACTGTAAAATTTTTGTGCCAACATGTACACCATATATCGATGTATATATATATATATATATATATATATGCATATATATTTGAATCAGTTCATATGTTTGTAATTGAGATATAGCGAAAAGTGATTTGTTTTTGTGAAGTTGAGCTGAAAGTGAAGTAAGATAATTTTCGGTGCTGCAATAAAAGTAGTAATATCGGCAGACTTAAAGAGCAAAAAAAAATTAATTAAGTAGTATCAATGAAACGTCCATGGTATATAGACGGTAGGAAGCTGGATAAAAAATAATAATAATATGTAATATATATTTTTATAGGTTGGCATGGCTTTTGTGAAAGGCCTAACCGAATGTAACTTTCTAACTTGTCTTGGCTTCAATTTAATATTAAATATCTTCAATTATTCGAACTTTTATTTAAATAATAAATATTATTAATTTATTTCGTCGGGCTTAAGTTCACTTCTAAGTTATTACTTGTGATAAATACCTGTTAAAGAAGACAAGCTTGCGTTTCGTTGTTGTATCATATTTTAAAAATCAAAAAGTGGAAAATTACTTTTTTTCCTACATTTGAAGTTAATTGAAATATATTATTTGTTAAGCAAAATTAATTTAAAACGTTATTTATTGATTCGTTTTAAGATCACTGAACGTTTTTAAAGTGTTATATTTATTGCTGCTACTGTGGTCCTGTTCGAACAGTTTCATTTAAAATTTCACCTTCGGTGCGATTATTTAAATTAATCCTTTTCAAATGACCAACAGAATTTCAGTAGATTTGATTGTTTTGATAACAGACAACATTACAATATATTTGCTTGTTTTCTAACACTTTCAAAGTTAATATTATTTGGGAGTTATCCTCTTTGCTTGTTTTTGTTTCAAACAACTGTGGCGCATACCAAAGATTTGGCTGGCGCATTTCAGATTCTAAACAAGAGACAACAGCTTTTTTAATCGATCCTCACAAACAACAATTGAATGCGCCTTGTATGTGTGTGAACAGTAATTTTTTTATTTATATTCACATTCTAAAAAGACTTAACAATTTTTCGGAAAAGTATTATTTTACTCTTGGTGTTATTGTCTTTGTTGTTAGTGACTTAACTGCTCGTATGGAATATTTTTCTTACTTTTAAATGCTCCTTTTATGACAACAATTCTCCAAAATGGCTCAATAATAAAATTGTTCGAATAAATAAAGCATCAATGTTTGTATGAATATAATTTTCGAAATAAGTCATTTATTTGAATACAAGTTCTGGGAATTATATGAATCCATTGTGTAATTTGACACTTTGATGCACTTTGTTTAAAATTGATTCATTAAATTTTAAACCTAAAAGTAAACAAATAAAATCAAATCAATGTTTGTATGTGTGTATATATGTATGTGTAAAAGTTTGTTAATGTCAAACTTTTAATGATCGTAATGATTTCATTTGACATGACACTTGGACACATGCAGGAGCAATTAAAACAATCGTCGATTTGACCCCACAGTCAACCTTTCATTTGTCGTCATAAATGTTAAAGTAAAAGTCACTGGCAGTGACAAAGACATGTCACGGCACTCATATAAAGTTGCACTCACTAATATCTCGCAGGAATTTTGTACAAATATCAAATGGCTTAATCGTTAGACACACAAATTTAAACAGCAAAATCACATAATTTTATCATCTCGAGTAAACAAGGCAATAAAATTGATCGCTCATTATGTCGTTAATTTTATTACTCGTGCTTATAAAGTTATAAAACGACAACAAAATCTCAAAATAATTGCTGGTGTTTAATAAAATGTAAATATAGACAGAAAGTATTAATGGAGCTCGTATGTAGTTTAAGCGCCACTGCAGAAATACCCAGAGCCTGCGACAGAAATCGAACCATCAGAACGCTCAATTGTGTAATCCCATCCATAATATTGCAAATTTGTTTCTTCGATAAAAGCAAGCAAGTCCAGCTACACAAGACAACATGGCTGTTTTTCTAATTTTGCCTTAAGTAATATATATTTTATTGACTCGAATGTAATGTCCACGCCAACGAAAAAGGATTGGTGGGAAAATTAATATGCCGCCGAAATATCAGCTAAACATACCATGAGTCCGATTACGAATAATTTCATAGAATTTCTCTCTCTCTCTCAAGAAACATACCGGTTTTTTGGGAGCAAAAGAATAGAAATAATTTGTATTATAGTCATGACTACGATGAATAACATCACAGCTGTAGCAAATCTTTAATTGATAAAACCAAGCAATAATGTGTCATTGCCATGAACAAATAATGGATAGATGAGCACAGCCGATGGACTGTTGTAAGCTGTGCTTTTGGCTAATTTTTGCTCCAAATAATTTTTATATCCTTTACAAAAAGGATTTGTTTCGTAATATACCTGTTTCAGAACACTTTTTGCGAAGCTGCAAATCGATCGTTTTCTAAAATACTCAAACGATTTATAATAAGCTCGTATGTATATATGTGATGAAAAAAGCACATCTCTTTTACATTTATGAGCTCGGCTGTTATAAAAAAATAATTAATTTATAACCTTGAATAGTATGAGCAAAAGGATATAGAAAAGAGGATGAACTCTGATAATTTTATAAACGCGAAGAGGGTTTCATTCGCGTCAAAATGCTAAATATAGACGTTGTTAATTCAGGCTCTTTTACCATAAAAAACAGTGATTCACCACTGTTGATTTGAAACTGAACTAAGATATAAGGATTTAACACCAGACCTGAAAAAATTCTTAAAAGTGAGTGGTTTTATTAGAGATTTGCGCGTGAGTAATTTTGGTTCAGTTACGCGACAAAAATTCCACTCCAACTGACTAGCTTTATTACCATATATTTTTTCTCACCAAAAATCGTTTACAGGTCCAATTTTTAAGAAATGGGTTTTGCTATATCTGGGCTCTACGCAACCGATGTCAAAAATTTTCTGAATTTGGTTTCAATGACCGAGATATGTTACTTTACTTACCTTTTGCACTAAGAAACGATCTAGTTCTCATACAGGTCCGATTTCTTGAGAAACTGGTTTTCGTTATATCTTGGCTATATGTGAATAGATGACGGGAATTTTTTTGATTTCTGTAAGCTGTGTTTAATTTTTCAAAGATTGTTTTAGTTCTTCTTAGGGAAACTTTTTTCGTCTGGGCCGAAGTTGTTCATTTAAGAACTTAATTTGTATAGTCGTTTGGCATTTGTGTGTTCTAAATTTTAAGGTTTTAGCAACAGATAGACGGACGGGCATGCTTAAATAACCTTAGTTTTATCATTGATCTATACATACTTTATATGGTCTCTCATTGCGTTACGTACGGAATTACGGAATCACAAAGTGAATATAACCTCAATTTTTCGGTTGAGGCCATAAAAACATTTTACAAAATGACGGCAAACATTTTCTTTACAGCTTTTATTGTTACCGTAGTTTTAATGTTAGTGCCGATATTGGGAGAGAAAGTCTAAGTAAAGCATACTTCAATGTCTTTCGTCCATCATCATCATCAACATGTCGGATATGCTGAAGTCTTCCCAAAATGAATTTGAATGACTTTGGTTCTATTACACGAAAAGTAGTGTAACCATAACATATGTTTTCACTCTAGTTTTCTTATCTAATATAGTCAACAGCATTGGCGGTTCAAAGTTTTTAATATTTCTATTATTTTATTTTAACGAACTTAAAAGTAGCTGTTCCGGGGATTTTGGTAATAAAGTAAGGGTTGAAAAGAAAATCTGGGAAGACTGTTAACAATCATAACAATATTGATTCACGAGCTCTTAAGCATTAATCCACGATAACGAAAAAAAAAAATTAAATTTTAAACTAATGATAGTGAAGAAACATTTCATTTCATTTCATATTAAATTAGCCTATTTAATGCATTATTCCAAAGCGTGTTTCCATTCTCATAAATAAACTCCTACAAAACGTTAGATTCCTTTAAATGACTTTTGTGACACTCAACTCCCAAAGTGAACATTGTTCTCAGCAAAACGACCTTTAACTTATTAACTCCTGCCGCTCGCTTATAATTTCTAAAAATAGAGCTGATCGGGTGGTGCTTACGATAAATACAAATTTTATAACATTTACAAACACTTAACAAAAGTGTCAAACCGCATATGTAGGTATCTATAAAAAAAAAAATCTGGTGTAAATAAAGTTTCAAATTATTACGACAAGAAAACAAACAAACATTTTTATGCAACAATATTCTTACAATGTGCAGATGTAACTATGTATGTAGGCATGTTTAAAGATGTTTCTTGGCCATAAAATGGGATTATGTAACTTAATAGCGGTGCTGTGGCAAAAGCGGCATTGAAATAATCGACCAACAAACTTCACTATTGCACGAAAGAGAACCCTTGGATGCCAAGGTTTGTAGCACGCTGCACTACCTCGTCTGTAAGTATGTTTGGAGGCAACTTTGTTAAATAATAATAATAACGTGGATGTTACACCACACCTCGTGACAAAAGCAGATACATAAGTTTACATACAACTACAAAGGTCTAAGTTTTGTGAAACGACTTAAGAAATAATTTTATTTTAATCAGCTACAACAGATATCCACAAGCGCTATACATAGATAAATTATCAGATGTTTTCACGCATAATCGAAAACAAATTTTGTTTATATTTCCATATTTCCAAAACAAATTTATTCCATTTATTGATGAATATCAACAGCTGGAGGAATCTTTTGAAACCCATCTTAATGTTCTATTTGGAAAAGTAAAGCGTTTCTCTGCTAATTGTAGGTAGGGTAAATTTATATCACTCACGCCGAGCAATATAACGTAACTCTGTGAACGCGTATGACTGTGGGTACCACGCCATTCATAATGCCTTCTGCCTTGTCAAACGTGCGAGTTAAACTGGTATTGATTCGTACTTTAACTTGGTTGGAATTTGTCTTTAGGTTAGAATTTTTAACCAAAAACAAATAAAAACAAAGTGCGGAAAAAGATTTACGAGCTCGTGTGACATTTTACACTACATGAGGCCATAATGAATTGATTTCATAATATAAGACTGGACAGAAACAAAAAAGAAAAACAAAATCAATTCAAACGCATATGCTTGTTGTTGCCAAACAATCTTACAAAACCTTTTATTTATTTCCCGATGGACTTTTAAGAGCTCAGCATTTAATTAATAAAGAAAAACATTATAATTATCCGATGTTTTCATTATTACAATGATAGAACATCACATAAGATTTGCATCGGAATTTTGATTGGAAAGCTCCTTCGTACCCTTGACCCCACATGATTTTGACCGGATAGTTTTAATAAAAATGTTATTGTTTGGAATGCAGTATTAAAGAAAGTCTAAATTTTTTTATTCTTCCAAAACCTCATTACTACGTAGAAACATACTCTTGTGGCTATTTTAATGAATGCCCCTTTGCATTCACCACAAAAATGAATAGAATATAGAAAGAGAGCGAGAGAAAAAAAAAAAGTGAAGCGCGTATAGGAAGAAAGAACGACATGGTATAGTGCTCATACGTACATATATACATCAGATATATACAATGAGATGGATTTGCCTATCAAACTTATTCTTGAAATTACTCAAAACCAATTTAAGCTCCAACGACCCGAACTAGTACAGAAATACAAAGTTTTAATTACACTATGTATTCTGATTTGACATTAGCTTGCACAGCCATGGCACTGACTTAAAACCAATTTTTTTAGGCTAGCACATAGGAGTCTTTATTAATCGGCCCTTGTAGGCTGCATAACTATATCTTTCTTTACGGAAATCCTTCTACCTAACCTGTAGAGACATGAAATATCGGACATACTACATAATACCAATTATGAGGCTCCTCAGCTGATGTTCCCTCGATGCATAATCATCCAGGATCGAGAAAGGGATTATAACTTTTAAGAGTGAAACAAATTTGTAACACATTACCAAAAGTGAAGGTCTTGGCAAAGCACTACTGGTAATAACGAATATTGAAACAGAAACCACATTATTGATATCTGTGAATTAGCTCAGCAACTTCACAAAATTGTACTTAGTAGGGGCGTAAGTACAGCATTAGGACGCAACCATCATAACACTGGAACGTGAGCTTGCTTTTTGTATTATCATATATATTATGCCAGTTATTGTCTATATTGTATTTGACAGAATTTTAAAACAGATCTAGAACGCTAAAGTCATTAGGGGACCAAATGTTCGAATTTCTGAGATTCAAAACCACAACAATCCTTAATATAAAAAGGTATTAAGATGTGTATGAATATCATTTTGAATACTTTTCACACATTTTAAAAGTAATTAAGACAATTAATTTAAACATTTAAATACCTACCAGCACATTTATATGAACCCAAGCGCTTGTAAAACAACCAGGTGGTCTTTTCAATCACAAAAAAAAAAAATGCCATTTAACGTAATAGTTTATGTTTAACCTGAAGAAATTTTTGAATTTATCCCAACTACTCTCTCTTTCATCCATTGCATCATTTTGTTGTGTAACCAGTCCATAGAGTTGTTGTTCTTCTTAGGAGAATATACATAAACCTTTTCACTTTACTGCACTTGACATAATATTCAATTTCACGGTAAATTTTGATTAAATTATTAAAGTATGTATTCCAAAAGATAAAGATAATTATAATCAAATATATTAATATCTTGTTGTCCTATCAAAATGTGCTTACAAATGTTTAGTGTTCCTGGAACGGTATGGTACAACAGTTCCAAGCATCATTGTTTTCTTTATGACTTTGACATTGAATTTTTTCTTCATGTGTTTTTATATCTCTTACCATTGTATATGTATATACATATGAACATATGTAAATATTTATCCGTCAGTCTGTTTCTTGTTATTTATTTTCTCTTGAGCTGTGTTGAATGGGGTCTTCATTCTGCTTCTTTGTTGCTGCTGTAAGTTAAATTGTCAAGTTTGATTTTGTTGTGGTTGTTGTTAAATGTAAACATTTTGTTAGCATTAAGTTACCATCTCTGATGACATTCTCCGATAATGTTAACTCAAATAAAACTCAAATTATTGTTTAAAATCCATTTATCAATATCACTTAGCTGTTTTTCTGTTTTAAGAATATAAGTAAAGTTTTGCTTTCAAGAGGAACGAATTGTCTGAAAGCTTTAATTGCAAAAATAACAAATTCTACTGCACTTAAATTATATATTGTTGTTATTTCCTGTAAGGGCAATTTTACTCACAAATTTTAAAAAGTATTTTTGTTTTAAAGACATCCTTGATATTTAAAGCATCAATATAAACATTTATGGGCATATTCATAAAAGTTAAAACGAATTTGAAATTTGTTTTATGAAATATTTCATACAAAATTTTACTAAAATTGATTTCAAATATATTTTATTTTTTATGAATATATCCCTCACTCGACACAAATTTAAACAAGTCAGAGCTGTATTTACAACATTGATCCTTACTGACGATACTGTGGTGAATTTTGTTTCCATTTAGGTAAAATGGAAAGTTTGAGTCCAATCAATATAAACTGTTTATGCAAAATTCCAACTTGGCAAAAAAGAACTTACACAACCAAGTGGTGCTCATCTTTATAAGATAAAAACTGAAGCAACTGTCTGAAGCAAGTGAACGAAATCTTTGAGCATATAAGGTCTTGTAAAAAAAAAATACCTAAATAATTTGTAAACAATTGTATTCATAATTACTTGAAATGGAACTAATCCCTAGTCTTGACCCGTTGCATTTCCTTTAGTCTAAAACTTAGCTAGAGGCGCTTAATAATCGTTTGTGAGAGCTTTATTTTCTGGTTCACACACTTCAGCTGTTGAGAGATAGAGATAAATTATGCAAAAATTACATAATTAAAAATCTGGCAACAAAAGTTGAAGTGTGTGAACTGAGTAGAAAGTTTCTTTAATTAAGCTGTAATCGATTATTGAGATATCTAGTACGATCTGTTCCAAGAAATAATAAATATACATATATTATGGAGCAAAATTGTTAAGGATACAGTTTCCTATGAAATTGATATTGATAATATGTAGTTTTTCTAGCTTTTGTCTCTGTTTGTTTTGTGTGCCTTTTCGATATTTCGATGCTCTTTGGTGGTATCTTCAAGAAAATTTGCCAAAAATTCTGAAAATCAAATTGACAAACAACTTAAAACTAAGGAAATATGCCCTCCATGCATGGATATATACAGTAATAAAATTTTTCCTTTCGTATAAAACATTTCCTAATAACATCAAAAGTTAATATAATACATAATATAACGATAAACGCATACAACATATTAAGATTTAGCAAAATAAACATGCATATACATACACATACACACATACATAAACATAAGCACATGCATATAACTACACATATACATATTCATATATATACACATACATATGCATATAGACATACATACTCACATACATATACAAACATATACATATACTAAAATACTTAAAACAACAATAATATAAAACCACGAGCTGCCCACATACAACAGGTGGGCCATTTTAATAAAAAATTAGCTGTAACTTTTGAACTACAAGAGGTAGAAGGCTCAAATTTGCACAGGATATTGTTGTATAAAGCTGCTGCAACAACATATACCAAAACAAAACAACAACATAAAACAGCTACAACAACAAAAACTAAAACAACAATGACTATAAACTATGGTGGACCCCCATTAAAAGTTAAGAATTATTTGTAACCTTGTAATTTTAATTACTTAAATTCATTAACAAATTTTTCTGGGCTTGTTGTTATAAAAATATAATATACTTGTATATGGAATTGTGAAACTATTTGAAAATAATTTACATCTTCGTTTGCTTTTAAAAATGCCGGATCAAAATATCGTATAATACAATTTTGGTTTTATCAAATATGTATATCGATTCTAGACATAAGCTCGCCACAGAGTTTTTTTAATGAAATTTTAAAAAATTACTTTTAATATCTAGAACACAATCTTTAAGAAATTTTTCAGAATATATGTCACTTTATGGTTCATGGCCAATATAAACATTTTCACATCCTTAACATTTATTGGATTTATATGTTCTATATTTTTTAAAATTCAAGTATACCTTTTTTTAAATTTGTAAAATACTTTTTACGTAAGAAACTAGATAAATGATTTGTGAAGATTCATGAAAAGGGGCTGCACAAAAAGTAGCAGATATAAGGCATTGAAAAAGTGGCAATAAGTTCAGAAATCTGGCAATTTGATACTTTAGTGATAAAAACGATCACGCTGCAAAAACCCACATTGGCTTCATAAGAGATTTATACATTAAATGTTTACGGTCTAGGCTAAGCGTCGAGTTGCTTCCAGCCAACCAATGGAGTTGTGCAAGTTTAAGCTTCATTTGAGTTAGTTTTACTTCAATGTGGAATATCCAAGTAAGCCGCTGATTTAGGTGAATACCAAGGTATTTTACGCGTGAGCGTTGAGGGACAACTTGATTGTTTATACAAATTGACGAGCATGTTTCATTCGTAGTGTAAATGTCATGTGAACACATTTCTGTTCATTTACTTTTGTTCTCCAGAGCTTTAAGTACAGTTCAAACTGAAGAATATATTCCTGGAGATGTCCGGACGCTTCTTGAGGTTATTTATGTGTACTTGGACAAGCTGTATCATAGATAAATGTAGATGTGTGAATATTGCTACCAACTGGCATATCAGACGTGTATATTAAATATGGCACACCAAGCGATATATTCAGGTAAACTAAGAAACCCAACCTCCTTCACTGCAATTCGAAGGTGATCTAAAAGAAGTACCTTTCAATTTTAGAATTAGGCCTTCGTGCCACACTTTGTCCAAAGCCTGAGATACATCAATAAATAGTGCTGAACAATAACTGTTTTGCTTGAAGGCGCCTCTTACGACTATTAGAACCAATGTATGTGTTTGTTCAATAGTCTATGCACAAGTAACTTCTCGAAGAGCTTTGACATTGTTGGTAATAAGCTTATAGGCCTATATGACTCAGCTTTAGTCAAATCTTTACCCGGTTTTGGTATCATCTTGACCACTGCAATCTTCCAATTATTAGGAAAATATTCCAATCTCAACAAAGCATTGAAAATGAAAAGCAAAATTCTTACTACGAAACTTGATCAGCATCTTGTTACTGATCCTATCAATACCGGAGCTTCTTAGAGTTTAGATCTGCAATTGTATTTTGTACCTCACGAAACTCAAAAGCCACAATAGGAGGTAAGAAACAATACATGTTTGGGGCAGCAAACAGGTTACCTTTTCACAATCGCACGTGCCCAATCTCCACTTGAATGGTGTAGAGATGACTGCTTTGAATTCAACCGGCCTTTGAGGTTTCTAGCTGCTTGCCATGCAAAAAGTTGTTTCCGGTGTTACACCAACATTTTCTGGATTTTAAACGATGCAGTTTTTCCAGATAGCAAATTTCTTAATCCTGACGTACATTCTTAAGTCTGGCTTTATGCTGGAGATCTGTGTTGCTGCCACTCTCTTCTTGCTCTTTCACTTACAAGATGTTGAATATCTGCAGAGAAAATACGATTAAAACTAGGCTGCTAATAGGTGGTACTTGCATGTTCAATAGCCTGGTTCATCATTTTGCTGAAGTTTTCAATGCTCAGTTCTACGTCACCAGGGGCTCAGATGCTTTAAGCAATGGCTACTGAGGTACTTTTAATCCCAGCCAATTAATATGGTTTATTATATTCATATATGTGAAACTTACTTGTATCTCGTGGAATGCGAATGGATACAATAGATCAAGACAAATCAGCGTCCTCCATATCCACTAATTCTCTGCAGATGTTCTTTGTGACACCAAAATCTATAATATCTGTTGGATGACGGCCAATATGCAGGTTTCTACACTGAGATGACATCTAATGCCATTTTTGTAATTGAGTTGAAGCATGTTCGACCACTGGGAGAATTTAGACGACAGCTGCCAGAAAGCGAGTTCCAAGAGATTTATAAAATTCCTCATATTGCTATAACTATATCTTGATCAGAATTTTACGCAAATTTTCGTTGCTTGAAGATACAATTCACTAATATTATCTAAAAAATAGTGTTTGAGTCTTGACTTGATTATAATGTTTGTGTGTCACCACATACCCTACCCTCGGATCTTTGAATCGTATTGAGTGTAACCATTTATTTTAAAATACTTCTGTAGTCAAATAAATAAATAAAATAAAGAAATAAAACATTACTGTTATTTTGAGTACCGTTGCTTAATTTTGGTAATTAATACTTGAAGCTAAGTAATTAATAATTTAAGAGCTGTGCATTATAGTGAATTTTCGTATGATATTTGTGTAATATTAGTGAGTTGAGCTTAAGAAGAAAAAGCTTTTGGCCAATTTTTATATTATATATTATTATACATATTTTTGGCAATATTTCTGATCTCCTCGGATAGCTTTGACAGGGCAGGAGAGCGAAATATTGGCAAATAATATATTATATAAAAATTGACCTAAAGCTCCATTCTTAAAGCTCAACTCATTTCATACAGAAGGGTCGAACAAATCAAATATTAAATATATAAAATATTGTTACAAAATTTTGTATCGAACAGACCTATTGTCATTTTGATAGTTTATTATTGCTTCACACCCCATTGTGTGGTTATTTACTTATGTTTGCTTGTATATATCCAGCTCTGTATGTAAGACAGAAAGCATATAATTTTTAAATGAATTTTATAATTTTACGTCTAATTCGGTGGAGAGCATAATGTGCTAATGCATAATTAATAATAGACCTTTGAAATTTGATACAAGTTAAGTTCGTAAATGGGTGAAATGGGCGAGAGGAAAAAGTTCCACTAAAAGGAATTAAAGCATACCTGAAAAACACTAAGAGTACAGTTTTCTGTAATTTTGTTGAGCAAGTGAAATGGGTTTGGTGTTTAGAATTTAATGCCACAAAGTAAACAAAATTTTTGTGACACCAGTCAATATGGAACCGATTTCTCAACAATTTGAATCTGCTAGGAATATTTTTTGTAAGTAGAATAAGTGCGGCTATTTAAAATAAATTTATAGAATTTTCTGACATCAGTTTATATATATATATAGCCGAGATGTAGCTAACGCTGATTTCTTACACGAACTAGACCTTTTGTGTAGAAATTTATTTATCTATCATGGATTCGACCCGGTTGAATATAACGATCTCATATGTTTTAATTAAAATTTACATTTTAAATTTCTGTTTCAAGAGAATTATTTACTGCTTCTTCACTATTTCTGTTTGAGTCAATACATTTGCCAACAATAAAATTTTGAAATTTGTTTTTGTATTAAATGTTTTTATGCGAACGAACAAAGATATTCGAAATAGTAAAAAGAGGCAGTTGTTATTTAGCACTGGGTAAATTTCATATATTCTTTAAAATAAATAGATTTGACTTAGTATCAGTTTCATTGTAGGTGTTCCTGATTTAGATTCCAGACGGGACAAAACTAAATAAACAACAATTTTTTAAAATCTAACAACGATGATACGAAAAGCAATAAAAAAGAAAAATTGTTTCTGTAAATCATCCATAAATAAGCTGAATTGGATTTCTGCTATTTCATATTAGTTTTAAAATTAATATAAATAAAAAGTAAATACGTACCTGTTCATATTCCAAAGTAAGCATTTCTAAATTGCCTGACTAATGCTGTTGTGAGATCAGTTTGTTTGCAGGCTACAAAAGCTGGATAAAAAAAAAAAAAAATAAAGAATGAACAGTTTCTAACTGAATATTGGTTTGCATCGTAACTGTGTAACGTTTACATGCAAAGCCGCAAGCCAACTGTTGCATTTGTCTTCTTTGTTTCTTTTGAGAGACTTTTAGCGAAAACCTAGAAAACAGCAGACATGAAGCGTGATTCGAAACATGAAAGTAACATCAGTTTACTGTGTTCTCGTGGAGGGTAAAGAAATGAGGCAGTGTTCAAATAATCGTTTATTCAATAAATTTGAACGCCAAAACACAAGGAGTTTTCTTATCTAAAATGGAAGGCAAAATGTATTTAATCTAAAGAAGAAGGCGTTGGATTAAAAATAGAAAATATACAGCACAATGGTTCGTAATGAATATTCCAGGTGATTAAATTTTTATCAATGACTTCTGTCAATTTTCTCGTAAAATGTTTAGCAATTGTACTATGAAGGAAGCAAAGGATGGAAAAGAGTATAATGTAAGTGCAAACGCAAAGCCTTACACTATCAAAATGCATGACAGGTTTATATAATAATTTGTTAATTTGTCTTAAAACAAAGTCGGACTTCACTGAGTACATGAAATGTGTTTCATTAAAATTATATTAACGAATTTTCATGAATGTTCAATATAAATACTTATATATTTAGCTCTATAGTATTTTTTTTCCAACATATGATGCTACGTATTTCTACAACTTATTATTATTATTATTTATTTATATATTTCTATTTCCTTTACAAAAGATTTCACTTATAACTAAAGTACAGGAATAGATGATGTAGGGCACAATTTGGTTTAGGCATCAAGGAAAGGAAAACATTTTATATAATGTAAATTAAAATTAATATCAATTTATTAAACTAGTAGCACGTAGTAACGCCCAAACAAATAATCGAACAAAATATCTTAAAACTGTTTGTGCTGCTAAGTTGCTGTGTAGCTGGTAGAAAGTTCCAAAGACGCACTGCCTTTATATAACACTGTCTCTCAGAGATAAAACAACTATGACGTGGAATAATGATTTTTCATTCTCTCTGATATAAGGAGATATTTTAACATATCGTAAAAGTACAAAGGAGTTTGTAGATAAATAGTCTTATGAAGAAATATGAGTACAAAAATCTTGAGCACCTCGATGGCTGAGTGGATTGAACACCTGCCCAACAGTCACGAGGTCGCAGGTTCGATTCCTACCGCAGCCTCTAAGTGTTTCTACAGAAAAGCAAACAGCTTTGCAGTTTGGTGTTTGTTAAAAAAAGTAGACTGTCAAACGATACACCGTAAAGTTTTAAAGAAAAATTGTAAACACGATCATGCTTTTGTAGACCATACACATACCTTAGAATGTTTATGTTTATTACCAGATTCGCAAGTTTATAACAGGCAAGAAATTAAAAAGACTTTTGTCTGAGATTTCTAAATGACTATTCAAATTGTTTCCGCCCCTAATTTCTGATTACCATAATATTTGGATGCTCAAGCGTATGCCCAGTTCGCCCTTCAAACCGCGCTGTCTAGAATCGTGAGTAAAATACCTCAACCGTCACTTTTATCTGAAAATAATTCATTCTCAAATAAATATGACACATGCGACAGCAATGTTTGTCTGCCTGTGTTATTCTTAACCGTTATTAAGAAAATGTGTTGTAAGAAATTAAAAATATAGTTTGGCCATTGTGCTCAGCTGTAATTTATTCACTGCTATAATTTTATAGAAAGAAAAAAAAAAAAAGCTCAAAAAAAAAAAAAATAAATAAATAAAACGAGAGAAGACTATATAACAATTTTAATGACAAATAGCTAGAAATAGTAAAAAACGAAACAAGGGAGATGTAAGTTAAAGCCTGTTTAAGCTAAATTTAAAACAAGGTCCAAAATCAACGAAACAGCAGATAACTTTAAGGCAAGGACTAAACTACAAGAAAATTGAATTGTTGCAATGGGTTTCATTAGAAACCGGTAATGATTGGATGTACTTAAATTATTTAGAATTCCTCCAACTGTGTGTAGTTTTAATTGACTAGACACATACGCAGACACCTGCTAATTTCAAGCGCATACACAAGCCGTGAATAAACACAAGAATAGAAGAAAAATGATCTGTTGAAGCATCAAAGAAGGTTTTAACAAAGGTGTTCACGTATTCGTGGTTTGGTTTTCTTTATTATTTATATATTCAAAAACTAAACAAAGATTCTAAGAATAAAGTCAGCAACCATAACAAACTGACCTTTTAACACTTTGTCGAACCTTTTATACAAACGTCTTTTATAGACTTGACTACTGGTCCTGTTTTCTTATTCTTCTTTCTTTCCACTACACAATTCAAATGCTTAAAAATACGCAGCAGGTCGATGTTACGGTTTTCAGTCTAGTTTTAGTCTCTTTGGTTTAAATTATTTCTGTTTTATTTTTGATACTGGAAGGACAAAGAATTTGTTCATAGTTTTAGAAGCAGACAGAGTAACGATCTCCTTTGTTTTAAAGTATGCATGATTAATCGTCCTACCAATCTTAATTACTTAATTAGTTGTTTTTCTCTCAACAATTTTGCGATGTTGTTACCCTTTTTTTTTGTGGTTTTCTCGTGTGTTTAAGGAGTTAATGTGAAAAAGGCTGTTATTCTATGAACTAAACTTTGTTTTTTTTCTCGAAGAACTCAATTGTTCATTGACTGTTTTAAATAATTGATTAAGATGTTTTTATTCTACACACACTTTTTCTCTTTTGTTTTTTGGTCACCCTGCATTGTGGTGACCTTTTGTGTAGCAAGCGCCAGTGTAAAGATAAGAAAGGTGTCTTTAAAATATTAAATTAAATAAATTTTCATACACCTGAGATGTCTCTGCATTATTTTTCATTTTTGTCTTATTTTTTTTTTTTTTTTTAATAACCAATAGCGTTAAATCATGTTTATTGAATTGAAAAATTAAAATTTTTAATCCAGTTTAGATCGTGGGATCTTTATTTAGTATTTAATTTTCACTGTTTGTGTTTCAGAAAATGTTTTCTATATGCGGCTGCTTGTAATCAAATATATAAGAACGCATTTTAATAACATTTTCAACAGCAAGCAGTTGATTGAAAATCTATATAACGTATTCAATGCGAGCGACAGCGTAATCGCCTTCGCTTTAACTTTAAAGCAAAAATAAGTTAAAATATATAACGTAAAACATAAAACTAATGTAATAATGGTAACTTTATGCATAAATAACACAATTCATCAATAATATTTATAATTATCTTCATTTATAAAATAATAATAATGTGTTTACTTTTGTTGTCATTTGTAACAAGTTCAGCTGGCACAACTGTGCACGTTTACTGCTTCATTTGCATGTTTTAACGATTTTTATTTTCAAAGTAGCATTTTGCCAAAGAATTAAGGCACCAGAATAATTATTTAACGTTAAAAATGTAAAACTTATTGACCGAAAAATCGATAGTTAGAGAAGCGCCTCTGAGAGCGATAGTAAGTGACATCGTCATCGTCGACCAGGCTATAAAGTCATTGATTTATTTAATCTGGTTTTTGTTATCATAAGAACTTTGTTTCAAATGGTAACTGTACAGTCTGCATTTGCTTCATTAGCAATAATGAGCAAACACTCTTCACAGACTTATCCGACTTTACATATTTGGCAATCTGATCTTATAGACGTTTTGTACCTGTTTTA
>BGZK01002891.1:0-38390 GCA_005406025.1 Eumeta japonica | reverse complement strand
ATAAGAGCTAGAGCTGAAATTTTCACTATATATTGTTGTACCGTACCTACAACAACCAATACTAAAAACAATAATGACAATAAAACTACAATGGGCCCCCCATATTAAAAAGAAAATTAAGAACTAGTTCTAACCTTAGAACTACAAGAGCTGTATAGCTAAAATTTTCTGGGATGTTGCTGTGGCAGCACTGTACAACAACAAGTACTAGAAACTACAAAGTAAATTTTCTATATACACATTGTATGTACGCATGTGAACCCATTATGTGCAACCCTGCCTCGTACTATTTATGTTTTTATAATAGTTTTCTAAACAGCTGTTTTTGTATCAGAGCTGGAAAATTAGATATACATATTTAATTGCAATATTTTATATCACATGCTGATATTTAAAGATATATGCATATATCAGTAGATACATATTTACATACATACATTACATGTAGATATACAGCTAAGACAAAATGCATAAACCGATTTTTTAAAGAAATATGTCGAATAGGGGAACGTAAGACAATTTCGAATGTTTTAAATTTACAACCGAGAAAATAGTGCAGGTACCATTGAGCCTTTGCTGCAAGATAGCTGAAGTGAAGAAATAGTTATGAATGTTTTGTTTGCACATCTAAAATTTCAGAATAGGGTCATATACATGTATTTTTATCACATAGATATGTATGTGTGTTCATAGTTACATGTATTTATACATATGTGGTTAATTTCAACTCAGCCTAACTTTAGTTATCAACCAATGTGTATTTATGCAGATAGACGTTAATTTTACAATGATCGGTAGTCTGAAAAACGCGTCGAAGAAGTAAAACCATAAACAACATTTCAAAATATGAAAAAATGTTGTTGTATTTCATATAAAATTTACCGATTGTCAGTGAGAGAGATACGCATAGTCAATCCTCAGGCTAATTTGATATTTATAATGTATGGAAAACACAAGCAATTCTTCACATTTCGTTTTTGATTGCCATTACAATTTCACTTGTTCAACGCGTGTTTAAAAAAAGCCACCAATAATTAACAGAAGGATATTTGAGATACAGGGCTCAACCAAATATAGCATTCTTACCTATTTTCCTTTTTGAATAATGCCGTTAATGTAATTTATTGTCGGTTAATTGAAATGTTGGACCAGTTATTTTAGTTTTGCAAAAAAAGCAAAATTATTTGAATTGCTACGTTCAAGCAAATTTATTACAAGGTGGTCATTTCACTACGACCAAGGCGGATTCGTTATATGGTGGATGCATCGGCGAATTCAGTTGAATTTGTCATCAATCCACTTTCCTCAAGTTGTCAAATTTTGTTTGCTTACAAATTTTCCTATGGCTAATTTTGACAACTTAGGGATTTGAATTCGCCCTGTTCTCTGTTGTTCTTTTTATTGTTGTAGTAATGCATTTACTTTGTTCTGAATTTGCCTTAGGCTGCTTGGTTTAAACCAGGGCAAATTCATTACAATATAAACTCCATATTTCAGCTGATTGTATTCTTCTTGTCGTTTTTAAATCCGCAGGCTGTTAAAATTTTTGCTTTATTTACCAAAATTTTAGCGCCATTTAAGTACATATTTTTTCTTGAAAAGTAAAAATTTCGTGTTAACTTTTGTGATGTTTTAAAATTTGTTAAAACTGAAATGAGTTGGATATTATTTATAAAAATGTTACTAAAACTGATTTCAAATACATTTTATTTTTATGAATACCATATACATTTAGCTTTCTTTTTTAATACAATTTCTTGCCATTTCAAACAGCTGAACCATCTAGGCGAATTTAGATTTTAATATTTTCAGGAAAAATTTACAACACAAAATGCATTGGTTTTCAAGGCGAATTCGCTTACGTTTACCTTATAAATAATTCCTTGGTTTGAATCTATTTAAACTAACAGCTCAGGTGACTGTGTTCTTTTGCGGTTTTTATTCTCAGATTGTCAAATTTTTTACTTTGTTAACAAACATTTTCACGCAATGTTTTGATGTAAATATTTTTGTTAAGAAAGAATTTTTGATATGCATAATTTGCATATTATATATTTTGCTTTCTTAATGTTTTTTTGTTTTAAGACAATCGCTAATCTAGGCGAATTTAGATTTGGACACTTTCAGCAAAAAAATGTGCAACAACAAAATATGTACATTGGTTTCGAAGGCGAATTCATTTGCGTTTAACCAAGGCGAATAGATTACAAGGTGGGTGCAAAGCGAATTCGCCTTAAAATCCAATGTAGTTTGTTGTTGCAAATTCTTTCTGAGAGTCATAATCTAAATTCGCCTAGTTGGACCAGCTGCTTACATTTACGAGAAATTGTATTTAAAAAAAAAAAAAATATGAAATTGAAATACATAACTTGAATATTATGTATAAAAGTACCTTCACATTTTAAAATATCAAAAAATTTTCACACAAAATCTTTATTTTTATCAACAATATTTACATCAAACGGCGCGAAAATTTTTGTAAACAAAATATCAAATTTTGACAGCTTGAGAGTGGAAAACGCAAGAAGAAGACAGTCACCTGAGCTGTTAAGTTTACCTTGTAGTGAATTTGCCTTGGCGTTCAAAAAAAAAACCTCTGATAACAAATGCGCTAAGAGGAACACTTTGCAATGAATTCGCCTTGACTGTTCTTATAATTTTAGATGAAAAGTTCGCTTTAATAAAACCATTATAAGTACGCCAGTTAAATCAACAAATATTCAAAAATATTATAAAACAGTTTCATATGTCTTATAAACGTTTCATTAAATTTTACATAAATAGAATAGATATATTTATATGCATGTTTTGTTTAGGCTAATACACGTTTAATTTTATGCAAAAATCTTTAAAATTATCTCACACAGTTACACTGAAAATTTCTAACAAAGTCAAGTTCATTTAAACGTGTAAACGCAAGTGGGAAAAATATCAACGACAAAATATTTGTAAATGCATACCTTTATTGAAGCGTTGCTGCTGTGGTTGTTTTGATTGTTTTTTTTTTAGAAACAGAATTGTTATCTGAAATGCAAAATAAAATAAATTATTGTAAACTGTTTATAAATAATTGGAATTAACAAGTTGTTTAAATATTTTTTTATAACAACGAAAAGCAATAAAACTACCAAGTTCAATGAACTTTATAGCAACAAAAATTATAAAAAAAAGAAGCTTTCAATTAAATAAAGGCGATTGAAATAAATTTTTCCCTCAATAGAAAATAAAATGTAAAAGCTAAAAAAACGGATTTGCAAAAAACACTAAAATGCAAATGACATAAATATTCTGATAAAAAACATCAACAATAACAAATTGGAACAGTTAACGCATTATTTTGAGGTCGTTTGCTGAAAAATCAGTGTTGCCAAAATCTCTTTTAACGAATGCTAAAAGTAGCTAAAATAAAAACTTATCTAAGCGACGTTTTATCAATTGAACTTTACGGCACAAATTAAAACAGAGATGAAACAAAGAAAATCTTTTCTATTTCTTTCCAGCACTAACTTTTGTGTTTTGCTCTGGCTATTCGTAATAATAGAATAATAAAAAGTAATCAATTACGGTCCATTTCACAATATTTATCAGATTGTTGATTAATTTATCACAATCTCAAGTATAAATTCACATATTTTGTTAAAAATTTAATTAAATTACATAAAAACAGTTACATTTTCAATTACTCTTCACAAAAAGTGTTATTCAGTTTGTTTACATTTAGATATTTGGAATTTTCTGTCAGCTGATTTCAACATTTACATCTCGGACATTTACTCTGTGCTTTACGGTTAGTTTCGGTTTACGACAAAGTGGCTTAGCTGTCAAAATGAGACAACAAAATAAAGACTTTAATGGAATGTATTTGTATGAAAATTTATTTAATGTTGGAGAACGAATCTAAATAATAAAACATTATTTATGCACAAACATACATTGTGATTGATGGAAAAATTCAATGTTTATTTAAAATAGTAAAATCCAATTTTCACGAAACAAGTTATGTTGCACGCTGGAAGTCTATCCGATTTACAAATGTTATGTTAGATTAGGTGCACTTGACCAGAGTTGTATTTTCTTGTTTTATTTTTTTTCTGCTTAGTCCTTATCAAAAAACCCCAAAAGTTTTTAAATTGTTTATTCCTTTATTGTTTATATTGGGAAGCAATGATACGCCATTTCGCCGACCCGATACCGATGCCGATATTCAAAAATAAATATCGTCGATACCATTACGCTTACTGAAATTGAGCTCAAGTAAAAATTATGCAAATTTAAGTAGAGTAATTCTTCTATTATACAAAAGAACAGTGTTTATTAATAAGCCATTTATATCATCAAAATTTTCAATACATTTCAGTTTCTGAATTTCAAATTTTCAAACAACAAAACATCTGCAATTTTTATGATTTTACAAAAAAAAACCCTGGCATTTTCAGTTTAGTGTGGCTCAAGAATTAAAATTGATATTAATAAGGTTTAAAGACAACAATTGGAATTTGAGATCATGTTAAAATTAAATTAAAATTATTAAAACAACATTGCAAATGATTAATATTTAAAATTGATATTAATAAGATTTTTTTTTTTTTAAGAAAATATTATCAAATTCTGCGGAGATAGACGATTTTTAAATCCGTTTGAAACAGCCCTGCAATCGAAAAAAATCTCTCAGCTGCGACAGAACTCATTTGAAAACTTAAGTATTTCTGAGCCTCTTTCTTTAAATTTGGGTAGAATAAAAAAGAGAAGAAATAATCTCATTCTGTTTTGATTTTTTTTATTCTGCTTTTAATATGTTATTTCTCATAGTTGTCATGCAAAAAGAAAAGAGTTGAAAATTTAATATTTTGTTCAAAAGACGCTAAAGCAAAAATATAAAAAGTATCGGCGTATCGACAGTAAAATATCGCCGACATCGATACATCGCCGATATATCCATTTAAATAATATAAGAAAAATAAAAAAGGAAGTAAAAAAATTAGAAACAAAAGCAAAGCATAGAATGATAGCTACCATTTACAGAAAAATTTTGTTTTAAATAAAGCTTGCTTAGTGTAAGGTTAACTAAAATTTTTCGTAATTTTCCTAATTAATTTGCGCACAATTCTTTATTATTGTTGTATATACATACATACTATGTATCTACGTACGCACATATAGCGACTGATAGGTAAACCGTTTTTAATTTTATTTGTTATCAATGCCCGTTATAAAAAATAAATAAGCTTGACAACACTGAGGTAACAAGAACTTAACGAAAAGCTCAAACAAAACAACTATTAATAATAAAATGCTGCCCATATATCCACATACATACGTACGTACTTATGTATACATATGTAGATTAGGGCGATCTCTTAAGCCCAGTAAACCAATTTTAGAGCTCACATTCTTGAAATACTTCACTCAATGTTATGAGAAGACTCACACCAGCTGATGTCTAATTTTAAAAAAGCCTACAAATACTAAAAGTGTATTTCCATCAACAGACATACATACATATCTACATTCATACGTACATACATATGTATTTAAAAGTAATTAAATGCTTGGCAGAAGTTTTACTATAATATTTGTTAATGATTGAGTTGTGGAGTTGCAGTTGTAGCACACATATGTACGTACTTATCAAGACGAATTTATTGTTAAGGTGACGTCCATACAATCCGTTTCACGCGTTTTACTTTATACGCGTTTCATACTTTCACTCGTTCTATACTTTGTTAACGTTAAAGTTACATGCACTGCGTTTTTTGCGCCATTTCAATTTTGTTTTGATCAGCTGTGTCACATATACATAACTCTAAGATG
This sequence comes from Eumeta japonica, assembly GCA_005406025.1. Lineage (NCBI taxonomy): Eukaryota > Metazoa > Arthropoda > Insecta > Lepidoptera > Psychidae > Eumeta > Eumeta japonica. The sequence continues at coordinate 32,579 of BGZK01002891.1, read as the reverse complement.
TTAAAAAATGTTTACTAACCTGGCAAATTCAATTGTTTGCTTATTGTATCCCACGCTGCTGCTCTTTTTTGTTTATTTCTATATAATATTGAGCTTTTATTATAGAGCAGCTCATGATTTTTAACTTTGTTGATTAAATTTTCATCCATTTTCGTTGTTTCAATGTGCACATATAACAGAGATGATACTCAGTACGTAAAACTAATCGATAACTCAATTGCAAAATTTGTTCCTGATAGAAAAGTGGTAAAAAGTGAAATAAATCTCATATTTTTCTTGAAAACGTTTAAATATTTCATTACACATGTTTTTTTTGCATTAAAAGTGTACCTTGATAAAAAATTGAAAACATTATCCACCACTACCATATTTATCGATAACGCGGCAAGCACAATATTATTTACCATCTTTGGCTTTCAAGAACAGCTGATTATTATTCATGGTGTTTGTGACGCGTACAAAAGTAGAAAGTGGCTTACTTTTTGCGTTGTATGCGACTACGCGTTCTGCGCTATGTGCAATGTAACTTATCACATACAATTATACTGATTCTACTTTTTTGACAGTTGCTTAGAAAGCATAACGCGTGAAAAGGATCGTATGGACCTCTACCTTTAGATGGACCTGTTAGCGCGTATATTTATCAACTATTTCGTTTTGATTCAAAACAAGCTGTTAAATTCTTGACAGCGTAGTAGTTCAGCCATACAAAAATTTGTTATTGTTGTAGGAAAAGATCCATCTTGTAATGAAATCGCCTTGACACTTAGAACCGATTTATGACTTTACAATTAAATGTCATTTAGCTAATTTCTATTTAAATTTAATTAGCTTTTAAATACAATTTCAGTTTTAGAGTGCAAAATTTTTCTTCTCATTAAATTGCGATTAAAAATAAGGTAGCACTGCAAAACATCTAAAATATCGATAAATTTAATGAAAACCAATAAAAAAATCGTCACTTGTTAATTTTGGTTTTAAAATATTGCAAAGTTTTATTTTTTATTGTGTTTTTTTTGCATAAATTATATTATAAATTATTGTATAAAATTGAAAATGCAAGTAGCACTTGTATTTTCTTTATCGGAGGACAAATTTTATATGCCCCAAAATTTCAATCAATACAAAAATAGCCGAAACCATATGATACTTTAAATGCCCAGTGCTGCTCATTTAAATCACAATTAAAGGGCTACAGTCGTAAAGCAACTCTGGGCTGAAGAATAGCTCTCGCGTCATCGCAATTATTTCTTAAGTGCGGTCAGGCTTGTTTTGTTGTTTGGCATTCGAGTTTGCGTCTCACTCACTGGTTGATTGATTGGTTTCAATTAACTGTATCGTTAGCGGTTATTTTGAGTAATTTCATTACCAACCACGTTGCTGCCATTTCCTATGTGAAGGCATAGGTCACAGGAACCAATTGTGCATATATACTTTGCAAATTTACTTTAAAAGTATAATTAAATAATTAAATATATAACAAGTAAAGAAAGCTGTATTCGGCTGGGCCGAATCTTAAACACCCTTCACAATCAGGAAGTTTCATATGGAGCGTACGTTGAAAATATCACCAAAACTATCACCGCCCGACTTGTTGAAATAGGTTTATAGCTATATCCCGACTATATATGGACCGATATCCAAAAATTATTTTGCTTTTAAATATCTATTTTTACGACTTCATAGTCATTTGGTGTCTGAACGTGTTCAAGTTCACTAAAAGGTTTCCGCTATATCTTGGCTATATATAGACCGATGTCCAAAAAATTATTTTTTACTTTAGAACGGCGATATTTTACTACCATATGTGTTTCTTAGCACAAAAGATGTTTAGTTCATAAAACCCGCCGATTTCTTCGAAATCAGATTTCACTATATCTCGGCTATATGCGCACCGATGTCGAAAAAAAATTTTTTCATCACTAATGACTATTAGCCGAATATTTACTTTTAATCAAAACAATTTTCAAAATTTCCATACAAAATGCAAATTTTTCCGGGTACCTCGGTTTTTGGATATATCTCCGCTATTCGTGAACCGATTTTGCTAAATTTCAATAGCAACCTGTCCGCACGATGATCTGAAAAATTGGCGTTTAAATTAAGTTTCTAACTTTTATGATTTTCTCAGAAACGGCGTAGACGGACATCGCTCAAATAACTTTTCTATTAAAGCTGATCAAGAATATATATATACTTTATAGGGTCGGAAATAAATATTGAAAAAATTACAAACGGAACCACAAACTTATATATACCCTCACACAGTATGTGAAGGGTATAAAAAAGGCTAAAAAAGTAAATTTCATATTTTAAAAGAATGTAATGCTAAATATCATTTAATTGCTCAATGTCAAATCGGGCCTTACATATATTTATCAGATGCCAAACACATGATTTTCCTTGTTTTAACAACTGGGTTAAAGACAAATTTAAAATTATTTGTTTTAATGTTTTAGGAAAGGGTTGGCCATCTTGTAATGAGTTCGCCTGATAGGTACCAAGAAGAATTCATTATAAGCTGGCCCTTTTCACCCATATGTATATCAGCTGGTTTGAACCAAGCTGTCACTTTCCTTATATTTTGTTTGACAGGTTGTGAATTTATATGTGATTAACGTCCGCACCTGCCATTGCTTGCGCATCCGATGGTGGACCAAATCCACCATCATGGCTGTATACTTCTCAACGCCAGGTTGCAATTTGCTGCTCATAACCGACCTTTGGTATAGGTCTCTTTCTGCACTACGAGCTTTTCAAAGGGTCAGTCCTTTGGGTATTAATTTATTATTATTAGCTCATTTGCCTATATTTATATCTGAATTAGGAGCAAATTATGAATTTTGGCCCTTATTATGAACTGCATTCGGTTTTCGATTTTCGAAAATCGAACAACGAATGTTAAAATGGTATTATGAGTTGGTAACACTATCGAAAATTTCGTTGTGTATCGAATTTTCAGTCGAACACAATTTAGCTTTCGATCAATGTTACAGTGCGCTTTGTGACTTTCATATTACTTTACGAAATAATTTACATTTTTTTTGATGTACGCCCGTAGGTCTAAAATTGTAAGCAAAAAGCAATAATTAGAGAAACTTGTACGAGAACCAAACAGTCTACAGACATACACCAATATTGAAGTAGTCATTTAAATTTATTAATTTTTATTTTATTTACTTTTTGAAATAATATTATAAACAAATATTTTTTTTAAACTTGTAAAATATCAACAAAAGTAACATTTGCCTGCCGATCGATTAAGACTATTGTGAATACTTTAAATTAGTGAAATTCACAATAGAGCACATTTAATCGAATGTTCGTCATAATACCAAATGAAAATTCATTCGATCGCTTAATTCGATCACAGTCGAAAATCGAAAGTTGCTCATAATAGAAACCTTTATTAAAAATTATTGCTTTATCAACATTGAGACAATTAGGTTGAATAATGAGGATTTAATGTATATAGAAAGTCTTATACGAAGTCGCAAAGCTTCAAGCTTTAAACTAGTTGGAATTATCCCCCCGATAACCTCGCAAAACAGTTTGCTGATAGGTCACAGCACCTGAAGCTCATTTGCAGTATAGCAAACACTTATTTGCCGGTATTCCGATGCATAGAAATTACCCTGGGGCTCAAGCCCACGATGACAATATAAAGTTCGGGCAGGGCTCAAAGAGCAATCCTACGGAAAGCAGCGTGGGTTTTCTCTTCTGTGAAGATTTTATTGCCAATCCAATAGAGTCCCTTCCGAAAGCAGAACGTCAAGGCCACCAGGGGAAAGATTCGTTTGACAGACTGGTTCCGCCGTAAAAATAGTGATTTTTTATTTTGTAGAGGCCACCTCGAATTGAATTCGCATCTTACTTTCAGAGGAACCTTAATGCGCATACATATGTATGTATGCATAGATGTGTGGGTTGTTTGGTAATTGCTCTACTATAAATAAACAAGGAAGTAATATGCAAGGAAAAATGTTTTTTTCCACAAAAAGAAAAATATGTGGTACAATAACACTTCAGATAGCAAGTTCAGCATTATTTGCTTTCATTTGCTCGTGGTAGTTTTTTTTTGCTTCTTTCAACAAAAACCATAACAACAGAGACTAGACAACCATTAAAAACAATAGCAACAACAACAAGATATGTAAACAATATTTCGAAAATGTTTGTTAAGGTATTTTAATTTTGTTTTAATAAACATTAAATTAACGCAAATGAAAAAAATAAATAATAAAAACTCGAAAAAAAAACAACTAAGAAGGAGGCATGATGTGGCTGTACACGCTTTTCACACGTTCAAGTAACTCGTATTGACTAAGTGAATAAATTAAATTCATTTTCGGTTAGAATGATTAGGTATCACTCTTCGATTATTTTGCAACAAAAGTAACGTAATTTATTTGAATATTTTACGATCAGCAATTGATAAAAGTTTGCAATACAAAATCAATTTGGATATTTTTTTTTATCACATATATGTATATAGGTCGGTTTTCACAACTTAAGGCTGGTATTGTGTTTAAATTCGCGGAAAATGTTGAGCAACATTCTTTTTTTTCATTCGGTGGATTTTGCACCATTTGACAATTTTTTGCGCTGTGAGTGTGCAACATTGTTATTTATATCAGCTGTTTCCGCGTGGAATAAAGCCAACTTGCTTTATTTCACAATGTTGCCAGATACATTTTATATGTTTTTCCACGAGAAAACACAGTACTACTCTAGCAACATTTTTCATGAATTTTCGCCCATATTTTTATGTATGCATTTTGACAGCATTCCACGCGAAATGCTAAACACAATACCGGCCTTTAAGTGCGGTCTCCATCTGACATAAAACACTAACAGAAACAGAGAAATCGTGTTACTGTCATGTGGGCCGCAAATGTTAATGTTTTGACGCCGTCTTAACACGACTGTTAACTCATCTGTGTTGAAAGCTCTGTCTTAACAGAAAATGACGTTTTAGTTTGAAACTAGCATTTTTATTATTGCAGGAAAAAATTCAGTGTTTTGTGGAAAAATCATAGAATAATTTTAAATTTTAACATACATTGTTAAAAATTTACATCGCAAAGAATAATAATATTTGGAAATAATATTTCATAAATTGAAATTGAAGACTAAAAGAAAGTCTGATTTTTCAATTAGCACGTTAATGCTTTTATTTCAAATTAAGATATCCTACTGCAAAAACCATTCATCAAAACCCTGTCTTTAGTTAACGCATCTTTATATTTCATACTAGACAAAACCCGAGAGTTTCGGCAGCACAATGCTTTGGTTATGCCACTCCCACCTACATAAATAATTTTGCCAATGTTTCAAGTGATGATTTATTTATGTTTAGACTAGCTTTGACCTCTTTAAGCTCTACTAGGGATGCCAGATTTTGAAGAGACAAAAAGAGCACATTCGGTTAAAAAAGAGTACAAATAAGTACTAGCATGCAACTAACAATAAAAATTAAAAACGAAGGAATATATTCATCACTTTAAACATTTTTAAGAATTTCAATTTTTCCTTTCATCTAAAAGAAAGAGTACATGCACTTCTCAATAGAGTACATGTAGCACCCTATACCATACTCACTAGTATAAATCGGAAATTTCTTTTGGTGATGTGTGATATTGACCATGGTGCTACGCAAAGACATTTTAAGAACTTTTCCTCCAATTGTTCTCAAGACATAAAAATCAAAACTTTTTTTTTTAATGCGAGGCATCATTGTTCACTTTTCCAACTTACTGGATTTTTAAACTAATGATTTATATTAACTATGCAGCTATTTTCCTCAAATTTTAATAATTCTTCTTTTACCGTTTACAAGATATTATAAATTTAATAAATTATTTGTATAGTACCACGCCCCTTTGTCTAATTTCAATCATTGGCCTGCTAATGATTTCTTTATACTGCCTACGAAGCTATTTCCACCAAATTTTAATATATTTAAATACTTTTTATATGCATATACAGTATAATTTTGATTAACTATTCTTAAGACATAAAATAATCAATAAAAACCTTTGTATGGGAGGTACCACGCCCTTTTGCCCAATTTCATCACTTTTTTTAACTGATAATTTATATTGTCCTCGAAGGTGATTAAGTGAAATTTTAAAACTTTTATTTTAGTAGCTCTCAAGATATAAAAGAATCATTAAATAGCTTTGTATGGGAGGTACCACGCCCCTTGCCCAATTTCATCACTTTTTAACTGATAATTTATATTGTCCTCGAAGGTGATTAAGTGAAATTTTAAAACTTTTATTTAGTAGCTCTCAAGATATAAAAGAATCATTACCAATAATTTCATCACTTGTTTTAACTGATAATTTATATTGTCCTCGAGGTGATTATGAAATTTTGAAACTTTTATTTTAGTAGCTCTCAAGATATAAAAGAATCATTAAATAGCTTTGTATGGGAGGTACCACTTAATTGCCCAATTTCATCACTTGTTTTAACTGATAATTTATATTGTCCTCGAAGGTGATTAAGTGAAATTTTAAAACTTTATTTTAGTAACTCTCAAGATATAAAAGAATCATTAAATACCTTTGCATGGGAGGTACCACGCCCACTTGCTCAATTCCATAAATTTTTTAACTGAATATTTGTATTATTCGCCAAATAATTTGGGTAAAAGCTCGAGCTGTTTGCTCATTAACATCTTGCAGATGTAAATAAACATTTTACTTTACATGGGCGTGGCATTAAACATTTAAAATTTTGAAATTTATATAGCATATACATATGTATGTAGTTCCTGCAGAAAAATATTGTAATAATTTAAGAAACTCGGTTCAGCTGTCAGCCAGACAAAGATTCATTTTGATATTTAAGAAGATAACGTCGTTGCAGGTAATTAACTAACAATCTTAAATGAAAAATTAAAGAAAAACTGATAGATAAGCATAAATATTCAACTAAGTACATTGCACATACATACATACATATGTATGTAGGTATGAATATATGTGTTTAAATTAAAGCAAACATCAAATAAAAGAGCTGATAACAAAGATAAAGGTTGCAGAAAACAAGCAACCTCTTTCATTCAGGTTGTGTTGCAAGCTTTTATCTCGTTCATAAAGCTAATGCACATATGTATGCATGCATGTATACATACATATATGTATGTATGTATAATCGCCTGATATGCAAAAGCCATATATGATAATAAATCGTCATTATGATTGAGTGGAATGCTTTTTCGGAAATACAGCTGCCACATAATTATATCCATTTTGGTTCTTTTTTGTCATTTACACCCTTTTGCATTTTATGTGACGCTGTGTATTTAAATATTTAGTAATTTTTAGAAAAGAGACAAATAATCCACAATCTTACATAAGCACATGTAAATGGATCTTGTGTACATACATATGTATATTCTATGTGTAAGCCAGAGCTGTAAAAGAATTATTATTATCTATTTTATTATTATTAAGAAGACATGCAAGCTATGATTGCAATCTTCAGTGTATTAATTGAGTAAAAGAAAGGCGTTTAAAAGATAAATGCAGTCATAAGGAAATGAATGCTGATTAAAGATAAATTGAATTCAAATGGAAAATACCTGCACCCATTATGAATCAAAATTAAATATTGAAATATTCTCACATTCAATTTTCTGAGTTATGATGCTGGAAGGGCGGAATTCGCCCTAAAACTGGACAGAAAGGATCGACGACTACTGGTAGAAGCACTGACAGGCCACTATACCTGCAACAAGCACCTATACAGAGTGGGTCTATCTGGTACAGACACGTGCAGATTCTGCATTATAGAAGAGGAGTCAATGGAACACTTGATCGCACACTGCATGGCTCCTGCTAAAATAGCTACTGCAATTCCTGGAAGAATTTAAACCGTAAGGGAAAGGGATGCACAAAGTGCAAACTGGCCATATCCCATGACGATACAATACAACACAAAGGGTTTTCACAATGTGCAAATTTGTAGTGCATTTTATAGTTGATCGTGAGTGTGTTTCTTTTGTGCAAAGCTGTTATATTTGCGAAAACTTAATATGGCAACTTGAAAAGCAATCTAGCCACACTAACATCAGTTGTAATCGGCGTCAAGTTGGCACGCAGTCGCCACCGACATTATTCTTGTGTTACAAGCATTTTCCAAGTATTTTGTTTTGCAGAAAATAACTTAAATAAATTAAAGCCTATGCTTGCTTTGCTTGAAAAAATCTTTGTGTGCATTCAAAAATTTGCATAACAGATCTATATTTAAAAATTTTGTATGGACAATTTGAATTAAAGTACAAATGATATTTATATTAATATTTTGAATGCCACTATTTTTGTCTATTCTTAGGAAAATTGTTGTCGTCTCCGCCACCTGCTGGCACCATCAATAGATGTTTACATTATTTTCAATTGAGCATTTTACGCACTGCACTACTATTTGCTCAAGGTTTTTAGTATAATGAAGTAAAGTGCAAATATTGTAAAAAATAAATAGAGCAGTTTTACACAATTTGCACTTTCCATCGTGTGAACCCTCATTAACATTTTAATTAATGTATTATGATCATTTGACTGCGTACATTAAATGTAAAAGGAATTGGTAATGATCTTTTCATTCAGTTTTGCGCTAAAATTAAAACTTTTTTAATTCATACGATTTTAAATCTTGGACAAAATATGTTCTTACGATTGCTTTTGTTAAATTAATTTCTTTTATTTCTCTAATAGATTTTAAAAAGTTTTAATTAAATTCTGTTTTTTCATATCGTATATTTTATTCATGCAGAATTATTAATTAAAATTTTAATTAAATTTTGAATTTTATAGATATTTTACCTGTAATAAATGACATTAGATTATTAGTTAACAAAAGGGATTTCATAAATTGCCTTTATTTTAAAATATTACAAGTTATTGTTGACAATTTTCGGTCCTACGCTCATATGAGACTTCCTAATTGTGAGGATTTCAGATTCGGCCCAGCCGAATATAGCTTCTTTAGTTGTTTTTAATTTTATATGAATATATACCTAACTACCTATATATTTTGGACAAAATATAAATTTTACTATTGTTTCTTGTTCTAAGAAAATACAAAAAGAACTGAAGTTTGTCTTGGTTCACATATGAAATCTTTCATGAAATTCTGTGTTTGTTGGTAACAGAAGAGAGGCAAGTGAATTTCAGTACAGACTTACATGTGGTACTTGAAATTCTTTTTGTCATTTGTCTTTGTTAAACTGGAAAAAAATTGGCTTGAATTTCATTCAGACACGAATAAAGTTTCAATGAAATTAGAAAAATTTCATGAATGAAAAGTTTCATGTGTGAACCCAGACTTTCTTTATTTTAATTCTGTAATAGAATTCGTAGAATTTTAATTATAATAGGAAGGTATTCTAATTTTTTAATAAAATGAATTCATTTTGTACCTACCTAACTATACCTATTTAATCCATGCAAAATTATTAATTAAAATTGTAATTGAATTCTTTTAATTAATAATGAATTAGTTCGAATTTTAATTTCAGTTGACTTATGACAAATTGCATTTATTAAATGCTGGCTAATTCAGGCTAAGTTAAAAAGTACGTGTGTGAAACATTATTTTACAGCTCTGGTATGTACATACATAGGCATGCATATGTATGTATATGCATATCTATGCATACATAAATAAATCCATATATACATATGGATGTATAAAACATTCATGCATAAACACGAGTATATTATAGAAAAGTATAAATTAATAATGAAAATTAGATGGTTAAAAAATAAAATAGAGAAAGAAAGAGAACTCACACTAAGATCATTTACCCAAAAACAAAATACCCCAACTAAATGTTTTTTCCAACTGGTGTTTTGCAATACTTAAATAAAAAAGCTCAACTGCGCAAAAACAATAAAAAAATACACATTTACATTTCTCACATTTTCTCTTTGCATCAACATAACACATACTCTTTAATTACTCTCCCACATACTTTTCTTCAATAATTTGTGAAAGAGAAGTTTTCGCCAAAAGAATTTTCTCTGTTTGAAGTTAAGTTTAGTGAGTGAAAATTCCAAAATGGCTGCTGCTGCCTTGTAAAATGCAGTTATTTTTTTTTTCTTGGTGTCTGTCTGTTATTTTATGTGAGTTTTTCGTCTACACTCTATTGTAGTTTAGTAGTTTGTTTCACTTGCAGTTAATATTATTGTTGTTGTTAAGTTGTTGCTGCTGCTCTTCAAGTACATTGGAGAAAATTGAAAATGATGAAAATATGCAAAGGAAAAGAAAAGAAAACAGCAGTAGAAAACAATCCACATATAATAATTATCAGTCTCTTTGAGCGTGTTTGTGTTTGCATTGTGATGTTGTTGTTGTATTGGAGAATTTCAGTATGGTGTACAACTTTGCTTAATGAGGCCACATACAAAGCCCATAAAGTAAAAGCAACAGCAACAACATCGTTTCATAAAGAAAACACACACACCTACCATAAATACATTTCACAAATGCATATCATACATACATACGCACATGTATGCATGTGTATACCTATTTTAAAAGAAAATACCTACAATGATATTGTGTATATTCGTAAGCATGACAAAGCTGACATGAGAAATTAATGGAACAGACTAAATAGAACAACAACGAAATTAGGTTGCCAGATTAAAATATGTAGATAGGTAGGTACTATTAACTATTAATAAATATGTACCTACATATCTGAATATCCAGTACCTACAGGATCAAAAAATCAATGCAATAGTAAATAGTTATTTTCAACTAATTGCTTTTACGCAAAACAGGTATTGAAATCTATCAATCACCTGCATATAGGGTGAATGTAGGTACTAGTAGCCGTCATCTTTCGTTTTATTATATAAATTCCTCACTTAAATAGGCAGGCATGTAAATAAAATGAGTAAGATTTAAAAAACCAAATAGCATAAAAAGTATTGTTCTCTACTTAATCATAAAGTAACAGCCATTCCTAAACAAAAGCGGAAAGCGTTTTTTAGCTGTCTAAATTTCTCATGCCCATACATTTTGTATGGAGCATACCGAAATAACGCAGCGGCAACGCTGTGCAATTAAAACCAAAAGCGTTTTAATGAAGCTAGTTGGAAAAAAACAAAATAGTTAAATAAAAAACAAAATATATATATATATGTATGTACACAGATATATTTGCAATTAGCAAATGGGGCAAGCAAATATTTTAAACAAAATATAGATAATATGGGTAGGTACCTATGTATGTGCCTATCGGCGATACTTCTAATTTTCCGATATATCGATATCGGTGATATTTTCCTATCGATACACCGATAGTTCTTATATTTTGCTTTAGCGTCTTTTGAACAAAATATTCAATTTTCAACTCTTCTTTTTGCACGACAACTATGAGAAATAACATATTAAAAGCAGAATAAAAAATCAAAACAGAATAGGTACATAATGAGATTATTTCTTCTCTTTTTTATTCTACCGAAATTTAAAGAAAATGGCTCAGAAATACTTAAGTTTTCAAATGAGTTCTGTCGTATCTAAGAGACTTTTCCAGCAGGCCTGTTTCAAACGGATTTAAAAAATTCTCAAATTTGAGAACACTGTTTTTAAAAAAAAAAACTTATTAAAATCAATTTTCAATATTAACCATTTGCAATGTTGTTTAAATAATTTTAACATGATATTAAATCTTGAGCCAATCTAAACTAAATGCCATCGTTTATTTTGTAAAATCATAATAATTGCAGATATTTTATAGTTTAAAAATTTGAAACTCAGAAACTGAAATGTATTGAAAATTTTGATGATATGAATGAATTAATAAACACTGTTCTTTATATAATAGAAAAATTACTCTACTTAAATTTGCTTAATTTTACTTGAGCTTTAAATTCAGTAAGCGTATCGGTATCGGCGATATTTATTTTTGCATATTGGATCGGATCGTATCGTTGCATCCCTAGTTTTGACATAACGTTGCCACTTTTGTTTAGGTATGGCATTGCAGCGGTAAGGCTCAGTGGGAAAATATGTTCCGCTTTCCGTTCTTGTTTAGAGATGGCTGTAAGAACGCTATGTTCGCCCGGTCGACTCTTTAATACCCTCCAACTATTTAGACGTCGAAAAATATATAAAATTCAAATTTATTCATCAAATTATTTGTTCAACAAAGTTTAAAAAAAAAATTAAATTACATACATACATATATCCAGGCGGACATGCTAATGCTCGCCTTAGATTTTCTCACTGATCAAAATAGTTTGACTTTATGAGGTCTCTGATGAATATTTCACTGACAAAGTGAATACAACCTCCAATTTTTGATTGGAGCGTATAAAAAATATCACTCTTTCGAGATGTATTTTTCAATGGGATAATTTTTTCAGACATTGCTTTGGTAATGGTTGATGAAATTTGCAGTGCCGACTACTGGTACATAAAGTATCATATTTAACAACAGGTGTGTGCCGACTATAGACAAACGCAATATATTTACGAAAAAATAATAAAGGAATGATTTGGCTCGTAAGCTGAGCGTATTTGAACAATTTTTCCACCTTATACGAGTGCTATACAATTTCTAGGGACATATTCTATATTTTATCTAATCGCGCCCATTGTTACACACACTTTTAAGTCTACTTCAAAAGGAGGAGATTATAAATTTCCTTTTTCATGGTCTTATATCTCAATCTGCAAGCCTATTCTGTAAATCACTAAAGTCAAATCTCCATCGCTAAAATCTATAGATTCTGTTTAGCGGCTACAATTCGGTTACTTAAGTTTCTTGATTTGGCAATATCTTGAAATTAAATTCGTCGTAATTTTAGCTTTTTATTTCACTGCTAAAATTTTTTATTTTTGTATTTTCTTATACCAAAAGTTTACCAAAATAATTAAATTTTTAACAATTTTAGCAATGAAATAAAAGCTAAAATTGCAACGAATTCCATCCCAAGATATTGGCAATTTAGAAACTTAAGTTACAGCATTGCATTCATGGCTAAAAGCCGCTAAACAGATTTTATAGAATTTTAGCGTTGAAGATTTAACTTTAGCGATTTACAGAATAGGACCGCACATTGAGATATAAGGCAATTTTTTTACATATAAAAAATTTATGAAGGAGTTATTTTGCTTAAGTAACTTGCAATTTTGATTTTTCGAGATATGACTACGTTGCAATAAAGGAGCGATATATATATGTGTAAAAACGCACATGCATATGTATTTAAAGACATACATACATATGTAGTTTAAGAAGCACCGTTGAGTGACCTTGTCAAATACAATAGACGCGAACTCCGGACAGTTTTTATTTGAATTTTCCCAATAAAAATTATTATGTACCCATTCATATGTTTGTAGTTATGACTTGTCTTACATATACACATACATATGTATGTATGCAAGTCAATGCATTTTAGTGCAGTGAGTAAAGAGTTTAAAAAATAACTTGCACATGAATTCATTATACATACGTATGTTCATATGTATGCAGGTACCGAGTGATGGATGATACATACATGTCTATTTAATACATTTGATTTGTTTATGTACATGCATAAGAACGTATCTATATATGTATTAATTTTTACATGTTTTCTTTAATTGTTCAAACATTAAAATTTGTCAATAGTGATGTACATACCTACATACATATAGTTACGCACATACTTATGTAGCTTATGAATGTGTGCAGATACAGTGACAAATAGGAAAACCTTAAAAAAGCAGAAAGCTAAATAAAAGAGGGAAACAAACAATAAAATCTAAACATCTAAAAAACAGCATGCATTGCAAACACTGTTGCAAGCTCGTTAAGAAACAAAACTAAAATAAAGGGAGCACTTTTCTACAACAATCATCGGGAGAATTTTATGTATGTATGTAATGCAATAGAAACATTAGAAAACAAAAACCAACACACGCATACATACATGCATATGTACATACCAACATGCAGTCACTTGAAAAAGTCCCCCATACAAACCCACACACTCAATACACATCAATAACAACACTAAATAGCAGAAACAAACTAAAAAGCTTATGCAATAAACTCTATGGCAACTAAATACATATTTGTAACGAAAATCATGTGAATGCAAGTAAACTATTTATGGGCCGTCTCCATCATTCGCGTTATTAATATACATATGTACGTACATACATATGTACATACACATGTACATACAAACACAACGAATGGAAAATATGTATGATTGAAATATTATTTAAAAATGACCTCAATTTTAAGGAAACAAAAACCGAAAAGAAAATTCACTTCTAAAGTGAATGCAAGAAAACACACTTTTTCATGCATTTTATGAAATATTTAGTAGGTATGATGGGAAAGAGCGACTAAGTGAAAGAAAGAGAGAGAGAAGTAGTTGTACATGCATTCATAAGAAGTTTGTTTCCTACTATGTGAAGGTAGTGTGGTTAATGCAGCGATTTTAAAGTGTTATTGATTTTTCGTTTAAATGTAATTGATTTTAATGATATTACCTACATAAATACAGTTAATTATTTTGACTCGCTCAAAGCAGTTTTGTAAGCAATAACATTTCTGTTTCATTTACAAACCTGCTTGGGAAAATGGGCTATACAAAATGACTCCCAAAAAGAAATAAGTTCCAAAAATTATTTTATGAATTTCATTATATAAGTCCCAAATTAATAAGATGTCTTGTTAAGGTTTCGCTCATTTTAGTTTTCAAATAACCAGATGAAGGAATTTATACCTGCAGTATGTCCAATATTGGCTTAGCTTACGATAGTTTTCAAGTAACCGGCCTTCGCCCTGGTTAAAACAATTTATACCCTTCGGTATATCAAATCGAGTTTGGGAGAATTAATGTTAGTATTGGTGCGCCATCATTTTATTTAAAAGGGATGGCAACACTGGGATATTCGCCCCAACAAAAATGAAACACATTTCCTAAAATTTTTCCTTCTATGAAATAAAAGAAAACTTAATTTTCGTTTTCATAAAAAATATTTTCATTTTTCATTCATTCATTTTTTTTTCTTAGAACGAGAATATATCGTTAGGCTAATTCGCAAATGTGTTAAGTCCCTTTAATCAAATTTTACGGGAGGCTTAAAAAACATTGTAGCTTCTTCTGTTCCTAAAGTTTTTAAACATTTTCAATGCAATTATTCTTACAAAACTGCACTCTTCAAAAATATCTCTAGATCAAAATGCATTTTCACAAATTAATATTCGTGAAGTTACCACGTGCTTTTGATATTTTTCGTGGTTTTGTGGGATTAGAATTTTTGCAAACGGCAAAATTACAACAACTTTAAACTACATAATGACGTATATTGCCTTTCGCATTTAAATCTCAATTTTACAACAAAGTGGACTGGCGTCTTTGCCATTTTTTTAATATGTAAAAGCAGTTAATAACTTCCTATACAACGAAAATTTAATTTGAAGTTTTGAATTTGTAGAAGACAAGAAAAAAAAATTAATTAATTATCTTGTTTTAATACATTATTTTATTCTTCACAACCACACTGAGCTGGTTTGGCCTTTGTGAGGTGTAACACCTTGACGTTCTGCTTTCGAGATATAGAGACTTATAAGAAATTAAAAACGGTCTGCAGGATGTTTATTGGCTCTATTTCGATTATTCTAACACCAACTTTCCTAATTTACTAATGAGGTTAGCTTAGTAAATTTGACATCTGTTTCTTTTCACCGAACGACTAACATAAACCATTGTGCTATTGCTAGTAAAAATTTTGACTACACCTACCAACCTTTATTTTCTAATTAGTTGGACTTAGACTAAAGCCCATGTAGGATAAAACTTTTGCTTCTGCTTTGCTTTTACGAATTCACCTTGACATCTAAGATAAAACATACAGATTTATATAATGCATGTCCAATAAAGAAAGGGAAAAGTTAAGCAACTCCCATCTTTTTGTGCGCTTTGACAGTTGAATGGAAAAAAACTACCAATAATATTTATGTGTTAACTGTCAGCTGTGATGGGATTTGCGACGAAATTGTATCATTTTTGGCACTACTGCTTTCATTTTGGCCCTTACATATTTTCCGTATGCAATAAAAGTTATTAAAAGTTGATTTTGAACCGTTTCAACATTTTTTTGAAAGGTGCTGTTTGTAATTTTTCTTGTTAGCCTACCAGCTTTAGAAGCTCGGTTGTTTGTTTTGATAATCAAAAATAAAATAAATAAAAAATAAATTTTGAAATAATGAAAAGGATCTTAAAATATGTTTTTTCTACCTTGCCAGCAGATCGACTATAAACACAAATTTGGAAATCGAACAAAATGTGCTTTAGAAAATCTTTGTATTTATTTAAAATTTTTATATAATGGTTTGGCTTATTTTCAGACAATTCGGCACACTTTTGCTTCGATTCTGAAACGAGATCAAAATTTTCAAATCCCATCGCTGACAAACAATGTGTGCTTGCTGTCAAAGTTTTATTGTGATATGCACTTTTCATTTTACGATTTAAGCGAAAAATTAGAAATGTCACGCAAAGCGACAAAGTTGTATCTGATACAGTCTTAATATTACGGCGAGGGCAGCCGCGAGTGAAATCTAATCTATATACATATGCATATAAAATTGAATGTGTGCTTGTTTATTTGTTTGTTTTTTATCTGAGACTAAACTTGTAGACCGATCTTCCTGAAATTTTTACACCAATTAGGCTGAACTCTGGGATAAATTATAGCCATTTTTCAAATTTTTACATGCTTCACTTAGCTTTTAAGAAATCTTATAACAAAAAATCGTCTAACTTTGCGGTTTGTGGAGCTAGAAACCGGAAATTTGTGGGTTACGAAGCGCGCCGAGTTTTGCCAATTGTTAATAAACTTGAAATTTGTATTATTTAGTATTAAAATTTATATTAAATGGCTATATAATCGTACATTTCAGATTGAAAGTGTAGCTAGTTTATGAATCCAGATAGACATCAAATGAAAATTTCGATTTTATGTGGCCTACACTTTATACCATTAAAAAATCGCCACTGAACGTTTTTCATTATTTATCTACATATTTACTTACTAGTTTGCAACACTGCCAAGTGTTAAGAGAAGGCAGTATAGAAAGTTAATTTGCTTAAAAAGAAAAGCTTTTAGTATTTTTCTTTGAAAAGTCAAGTTTGTTCAAAACAACTTTCCGTAATAATTTTATGGAAAATAAACTAAATACATACATATGTATGTACAAACACATCGTGTGTATTTTTTTAAGCTCAAAACATTTACAAATAAATGTAATCACATAAATACAAAGTAAATGTGCAAGTACCTACATAAATATGTAAATAGGTTTGTATGTTTGTATGCATGTTCATATTGATGTGCAAGCACTTGAAAATTAAAATGAAAAACTTAAGTAGGTAGGTACAGCTCAGCAAAATGCAATAGGAAATTTATTTTATAGATAAAACAAGTCAAACATTAGTACGTGTATACATACGTAAGTGCCTACAAACATATGTATGCAGTTATGATTAATATAACAAATAATTTTTACTAACTACAAAATTTTTCAAAATCATTTCAATTGCATTAGAATTTGCGTAAACAAATTTGATTAGAACTTGGAAAATACATACATTTCATTTTGTCAGTTACGTTATATTCGCAGTTATGGATCATACATACACCCGAAAATAAATGTGGTAGCCGCATATCAAAGCATGGTTATACCTACATACATACACACACATCCATACAAACATGTCTCCTTCTTAGATATGTACATACATATTTTACAACGTTAAAAGAAAATTGGTAAACTGGATTTAAAAACTACTTAGGACTACTGATGTTATTAATAAATAAAATTTTCATTTATGTAGTAGTCCCTACCTACATACATACATATGTACCTACCTATGTAAAAGTTTGTATGCATTAAAAATTATCACTTACTCTTTTCTTTAATAAGCTGCATTAAAAGCAACGGAAAAGCACGTTTAGCCGCACAAAACTTTCGGGACTTTCAGTGCTACACGATGTTGTTCAAACTGTGAGAAAAAACTTTTCTGCAGCCAACAGAGCTTCATATGACTTCATACACATGCATACATACATACACACATATGTATGTGCATATATGTAAATTGAAGCCCATCAAAACAGCAAGAAAATCACAAAAACAATAAACCAGAAAATAACTTTTACATAGCAAAAACAAACACCATTACCAATTCATTACTAAATAAAGAAAAAATAAGCAAATAAAATGTAGTTTGAAAAGCCTAAAGAAAAAGAAAGAAAATTCTCAACTTTAACTTCTCTACAATTATAGCAAAAGAGCTTATAACTTTTCATGAGTCGTTAGCTTTGCGCTCATTTGTCTTAAAGTTTGCGAAATACTTTTATTTTAACATTACAGTTAATTAAAATTTAAGTTTCTCTTCTCTTATGCTTTGTTGTTATAAACTGCATTTCTTTAGTTCATCTTTCATTTTTCCTTCCACATTATTGCTGTCATAATTGTTGTTGTTGCTGCTGCTACTAGGAGTATGAATGTATGTGATTATAGGTATGTTGTTGATTTATTTGTGTTGTTTGTATGAGTTAGTGCGTGCATTGCATTTTATGCAAAAAGAAAAAAATAAACAGAATAATAAAATATAATAAAATGCACATTTAGTATTTGTTGTTACTATGTACATACAGACGCGTATGTATGTAGGTATATATATACATATATATATATGCTTTAATATGTTTTCATGGAGGCATGTAGGTAGGTACATATGTATGTATGTTTGTAAAAAGAATCACATATTGTACAAACGTACATACATACATACATATGTATGTATGCATTTATATACGTAGGTACCTACATATGTATAAAATCTATGTACACTTTATTATGGTGAGTGCATTTTTAGGAGAATTACTAAATTTACCGTTTTGTTCTTAATTTTATGGTCAATATTTTTTTTATTGTTTTTTTAGTTTGTTTTGCTCATGTTGTTGGTGTTTTGCATTCGTTTGAAAAATCTCAAGGTAACAAACTCGCACATTGCAATTTCTTGCTGCTTAGAAATGCAAATGGGTATCTGTACATACATACATACATACTACACAAATATGCATAAATATACGCTAAATTGTATTATTATTGTTGGATTTACATACATAGTTTATTTTGCAAATCAATATCACTTACTATGCATACATAAGTATGTTTGTATGTGCATGTGTATTCAGACTGCAGGGTTGGCAAAATTTATACACTTCTGCTTTTCTATGTTGGCACTATTCAAACTAAAACTAAAATGATAGGATTTTCTGTGACTTACTGAGTCATTAAGCACAAATAAAAATATATAAAAATTAAAAGGTAAAAGAAAATGATAATAATCAAATAACTGTTATACAAGGCGAATTCATCATACAAGGTGATCGCACCCGAATTCTCTGTAAACATTCAATGCATTTGTTGTTGCGAAAATTTCTGCAACGTCAGAATTCGCCTAGATGGCCGCGTGCTTGCATTTAAAAATAATTCTGTTAAAAACAAACAAAAAATTAAGAATGCACAATTTACAATTATGTAAAAGTGCCTTTAGATTTTAATATATGAAAAAAATCGCACAGGTGCTTAGGTTTAGGCCTATTTATTTTTTGCTGTCAAAATTCCTTGCTTTGCTTACAAAAATTTTCGCGCCATTTTTGATGTAAATATTTTTGTTAAAAAATTAAGGTTTCGAACTTTTTTCATATATTAGAATCTAAAGGTCACTTTTACATGATTTGTAAATATGTGTTTTTCTTTCTTGATTTTTTGTTTGTTTTTAACAGAATTATTTTTAAATGCAAACATGTGACCATCTAGGCGAATTTAAATTTTGACGTTGCAGAAACTTTCGCAACAACATTGGATGTTTACATGAATTCGGATTCGATCACCTTGTATGAATTCGCTTTGATCGGTATGTATTTTCTAATGCGATTGTCTGTAGTGAATTCGCCTTGGCAATTATGATGAGATCTTTTGTCTCTTGTTATAGTACAAAATGTTTGCATAATATATGTATGATGCGTGCGTGCACTATTTTACAACTATAAAAAAATCATGTTTTTTTAATTTGTTTGTTGGGCTTAAGCTCCTTCATAAATTATTCCTTTTGATCAATACCTACTCTATTAGTAGAAGACAAGAAAAGTAGAAACTTTTAATCATATTATAACTGGAAGGTAATCATCAGTACCAGGTATCGAACTCGGATTGGTGCATACTATGTACATTTTGTAGAGCGGCTTTTAACCAAACCACGAGCTCATTTTCTTATCTTAGTCTATATCTACATTTTATTGAACACGAGCAATTATTTTTTTGTTGTAGTTGTTATTTTGGAATAAATCTCATTCCTAAATTATGTGAGTTAAATTTTAATTGTTTGTTTAATTAATTAATGCAAGTTTCTGCAACAAATAAAGAAAAGCTCAAAAAATTTTGTTGCAGCACTGCAGAATAATAAATATTAAAACAATAATATCAATTTAAAATTGATATGAATTCTGCTGGTCACATAAAATCAATTATTATATCAAATGAAATCTTTGTGTTGCAAAAGAGAAATTAAAATTGTTTTAATAGTAAAAATATATCTTAAAAACAGTCGTAAAGCAGCTCTGGGCTGAAGAACAGCTCTCGCGTCATCGTAATTATTTCTTAAGTGTGGTCAGGCTTGTTTTGTTATTTAGCCTTCAGTCTCACTCGCACTGGTTGATTGATCTGCCTCAATTAACTGTATCGTTAGCGGTTTTGAGGAATTGTCACGTTGCTGACACTTCCTATGTGAAGGCATATGTACAGTTAGCCAAATCTTCAAACATTCTTTGTAAAGTCGTATATAATATAAATAAATAAATATATCTTAAAAAAATCAGGTTGAATTAAGTTGGAAAGTGTATGATGGAGCAAAATCATAATCGAAAAACATAAAAACAACCTTGCTTTCGGTGTTTTTAACTTGTTTCCTTTTCTGTGTGTATGCAAAACAATTCTCGTTTCTCTTTTAAGTTTGTATGTACATATGCATGTATGTAATTGACCTTGAAATAAATTCTAATTTACAGAGTTGATATTTCTAAATTTCTCCACGAATTATGTATGTATGTGCATATGCTGTATTTGCTTCTATTTACATTTCTTATGCTCTTTTCCTCATTTTATTAATTCCACTATTTTTTTTATCAAAAATTTATTTTATTTATAAATTTGTGATTAGATCTGACGACATTGTATAAATATCCCAACTCAAAAGAAAATTAGCATGCATACTGTGCAATTTGTGATCGCACATACATATAAACAACATGCGAGCACAAATTTATTTACTCTGATCAAAATCAAGTAGGTATAAATGTTGTTGTTGTTGTTTCTTATTCTATTATTTATGCAAAGATGTTTTTCTTATTACAATTTACTATGTATTTATGTGTAAATGTGTGTGTGTGTGTGTGTGCTACAAAATATTAAAAGTTTTAAAAGAATTTCTGGAATTATAAATCAGCATTTTGGCATATCATAAAACCTCTTCTAAACGAGACAAAAACATAATTTTGGTTAAAATTTCCATAGAGTTGCCATAGTTTTGCGCACTCTGTAACTCTATATAAATGGAGTCCATTTGAAATTGTAACAGCTGTTATGCGCTCTCGAAATGTTAAGCAACTGTAGTGGACACGGTTGCCAGAAATGCAGATTTTTACATTCCAAAAATACCAAATGAAGATTTGCAGATTTTCGGTGTAAAGTGCAGATTTTTAAACTCTAGCTGTAAGGCAAATTTTGCTACTTATATGCGAATTATAATACTAACCTCTTTAACCAACGAAAATATCATTTAGACTTGAAATTAGGGTGTTAAAATTATTTAACCATGGAAACATTGTTAAAGAAAGAAATGTAGTTTTAATATTCATTTGAAAAGAATATCCTCAATTAAAAGAGGTAATTATGATTATGCTTTTACAACGGTAACCAAATTTATTCAATGTATAATTTTCTTACTAAATTCGTCAGCAAACATCGAATAAATTTCAGTCATGAGATCTTGAATAAAACAAAAGCTCGAAATTGTTTCGAAACTGAATCACTAGTACCTGTTTTCGTAATCTATCGTAATTTAATTGTCCTTTCAATTTATTATTCAAATCTGTAGAGACTATCAATCTAAGGTCGAGAAGAAGTCTTAATAGCCCTGAAGAATTCCTGTCTAAAAATTTTGCTCCTTAAGTTTCTCAAAATGTATAGGAATATGGGCGCATTTTTTGTCTTAATGGCAGCTACTTCCAAGAGCTTTTGAAATAATTTTCATATAACTATTGCAACGTTTTAGCATCTGGAGAATATCGCTAAGCACACACATATTTTTGGTTGGGTTAGTTTAAAATGTTCAACAAGTTAACATGAATTTGTTAAAAATTATTTATTTAATTTTAATTATAGGTTCATGTTAACGAATAAGCTAAACAGCTAATGAATCTGAATTAAAGGAATGAATTATAAAAAAATTTAATTGTAATAAACAGTTCGAACTGAGCCATAAATTAAAATAGAGATGGAATGCAGCCGAAAAGAAAAGTTAAATGCATTTCATTTGCACACTGACTTTGGTGTTTTGATCGTAAACATAAAAGCTGATTTCATTTTGATACCAGTCATTTATTTCGTTGTGCCAGAATTGCACTATCCGCAATAAATTTCTCGACCAATATGTAGATAAATACAAATTTAAATAAAAATGATGCTCTATTAGTTTTACGTTAATAAATATGTAAAAAACTAAAGGTAGAGGTCCATACGACGTTTTGCTTTATTCGCGTTTCACTTTTCACTCGTTCTATACTTTGTTAACTTTAAAGTTACATGCACTGCGTTTTTGCGCCATTTCAATTTTGTTTTGATATAAATAAAAATGTTTACTAACCTGGCAAATTCAAATTGATATCCCATCTAATGATTAAATTTTCATCCATTTTCGTTGTTTCAATGTGCACATATAACCGTAAAACTAATCGATAACTCAATTGCAAAATTTGTTCCTGATAGAAAAGTGGTAAAAGTGAATTAAATCTCATATTTTCTTGAAAACGTTCAAATATTTTATTACGCAAGTTTTTTGCATTAAAAGTGTACCTTGATAAAAAATTGAAAAACATTATCCACCACACTATCATATTTATCGATAAGCGGCAAGCACAATATTATTTACCATCTTTGGCTTTCAAGAACAGCTGATTATTATTCATGGTGTTTGTGACGCGTACAAAAGTAGAAAGTAGGCTTACTTTTCTGCGTTGTATGCGATTACGCGTTCTGCGCTATGTGCAATGTAACTTATCACATACAATTATACTGATTCTACTTTTTTGACAGTTGCTTAGAAAGCATAACGCGTGAAACGGATCGTATGGACCTATACCTTAAACGAAACAATTGATAGAAAGGGAATGAGGTGAGGCAAGCCAAATATTAACATGGTTGAAACAAATATTTCATTTATACAGCATTAAAAGAAAAATTTAAAATATTTGATTTGTTGGACCCTTCTTTATGAATTAAATTGATGAAGCTTTAGGTAAACTTTTATATAATATATTATTTGCCAATATTTCGGGCCCTGAAGAAGCTATCCGAAGGAGGCGAAATATTGGCAAATAATATAATATTATATAAGAATTGACCTAAAGCTTCATCAATGAAAATGTTTCACAACAAATGTTTCGTAGTATGAAACAGTTTGGTAAACACGGCATTTTATTTGGCACTGACTTTGATGTTTTGCTTTTTTTTATTTGTAAACAAAATACTTCGTTACACAAAGCAAGAGCAGCAAAATAGTTAACTGATCAATATAATTCTACGCATTTTTTCCAAGCACTGACTTCGGCACTTTGTTTTTCGCTGCCTTAATGAAACGTCACTTATTTCACCTTTTATTTACTTTGCGCTTGAGTTATAACAAACTTTTATTCGAACTGCCAGCGTTTATATATGATTTAGTTATACAAAATAATATCGTATTATTCTCAGGGAAATGCTATAAATATTCTCTCACTTACGAGATATATCACTGCCTATGGAATAACTAAAGTTCAGAAAATCAAAACAAACCTCGCAAATATGGGCAACACTTTTCTATTATAGTGTTGTAAAACGATAATATTTACGACATGTTTATTATTGCTAATAAATTTATTTATTTAACATTTTAAACATTATCTTAAATGATTCAATACACTTTATTTTATAAATTAGCGCATTGGAAGTACATATGTATGTAAATATTTAAAAATTATTTAACTACATACCTATTAGCATATGTAAAAAAAATTAACAACATACAAAATACTTTATTGTTATTTTATGTTCATTTCAGTTAGCAACTGGGAAAGCTTAATATGTAAATTGTTTTTTATTATTTTTGTAATAAATTTAAATTTTATCATGTTTTTTTTTCTTAAAGATTTTTTAAACACCGTGAAAAATATAGAAAATAATTGTTGCTTGCAATATATAATTGTTTTTGCTTTTTCTCAATACATTTTCTTCGTATTTTACTTGCAAGGGTCTTGAATATAATAAAAAAAATAACGTCCGCATTTCAGAAAGTTTGCAATAAAACTGAATTGAAAAAAAATTCTGTGTTTTATTGCTAAATGTTTTGCTTTTGTAAAGCAACAAGCTTAAAAAGTAATAAAAATAAAAGCTAGAAAAAACCAAGCAAACAAAAATCTAAAAAACAGATCATGTACATAAATATGGACTAGGTTTTAATGTACGAAAAGCAGCAACAAGGGAGCTCTTTGCGATATGTATTTTTTTTTTTGTTTTGTTAAATATTAAAAGGATTTTTAAAAATATGGCTGGCCCTTGGTGCTAATGAAATGTACTACTTTTCATTACTCAATGATACTCAATATTGCTCAATACTTTTAACGGATTTTTTTTCACTATCCTGTAAAGTAAAGTCGCGTTGTGCTTAAAATTACTATAGTGTGGTCTAAAAGGGCAGATTTTTTTCGACAAGTTTGTTCGATTTGCAAATGTTTATGAGAATTTCATGAAATTATGAGATTTCTAGCGGTCATCGTTGAAATTTATGTAAAGCGGCTAAGTCGTAGTGTGCCACATAGCGCCATTTTCAAAAATTTTTAAAAGCTTGACTGATTTCTCTGTTATTTTCAAGTGAATGAGTCAGTACAACTGTGGAGGATAGTGTATCACTGTCTTTACACAGCAGATAGTTTTTTCTTTGATACATGCATACATATATATGTATCTGTAATATGTATTATATATCGAAAGGCATTTTAAATTTTAGCAACAGAAACCAGTAATACATCTTAAGTTAACTTTTGATTCAACTTTTACAAAAAAAAAAAACGTAAGAAAATTAAAAATGTTGCATGTTGCTCGTTGACTTCAACATAATGATGCCAAACATCACTCCTTTTAAAACCATTTTAATTTGTTTTTAATTTTTCTACAAATAATAAAGGTTTTAGTTTATTCCATTCCATTTATTCTTCTTTTATTATAACATCTAATTTGGCAGTTGAGTTTTACAGCTGAAGCATTAAACACATTCGACACAGCAGACTACACGAACACCGTAGCTTGGCTACATTTGTAGCCAAAAAGCAAGCGACATAATTATTTTGGAAGCGGCAGCTACCATCATCAAAATCACTTAAAACACACTTTTTGAAATTTTTTAAACGAAATTATATCTATTATTCACATATAAACTTTATTCATACAAATATTGCTCTAAAACAATCATTTATGTATCTTTTTTATGAAATTAAAATCACTAATTTGTGTTGTCGCCAAAAAATAGAATTAGATCTAAGTTGACGGCAGCTACAATGGTGGTCAAGATGCGGTGTAGATACGCCTTTTCAAAATGACAGCTCCCATAAGAACGCGTGTAAATTATTTTTGACAGATTGTAGTCGGTAGCTGCTGTGTCGAATGTGTTTAATGCTTGATGCTTTTTACACAGTGTTGCAATATTAGTCAGAGCTGATTTTTAAACAGAGTTGCAGTTTAATATAAATTTGGATGAAAATAAAAACAACTTTGAAAGTATTAAGTAGCTACTTTTGAATATTGAATTTACAAGAAAGGACTAGTAGTCGGTAACCTAATACTTAATACATTACCAGCACTACTGGCTTGCACTGCATCATACATTTTTTTGTTCCAAATAAATACTTATTATTATTTAGAAATCGGAAGAAAAGTTTGCACTTATTATCTGGACAATTTGTTCAACAATTACATTGCCAATTTGTTTAATATTAAAAAATGTTCAGAACGTACTTCTGAAAACAAGCTGTTTGTACAATTTGTGTGGCTTTTTAAGCAAAATTCGTCTGCATAAATTTTCTAAACAATTTAATAAAATATTTTTTGCAAAATATTTCTGAATAAACTGTCCAAAGTTGTTAGACAATTTTTGGAAAATTTAAATGTTTGAAAAAACAATTTTTCTATTCCAATTATTCCGGAAAATTTTTTGAACAATTTATCTAGAAATCTTCCCCCGAACTGGTTTTAATTTCACCGACGAAATGAATTAGGTAAGGCCCTAAATACTTATTACGGTGCAATGCCGAAAGAATCTAATATAAATGCATAAGATTTTAAGCAAGATTTCAAATCTATTCAAGTCGACTTCGAAGCAATGTAAATGCGTTATATGGGGCTTATAATTGTCAAATAACTTAAGCTGTCAAAACGGAGTTCTTGACTCGTGTAGCCAACTACCACGTAAGCTGTTATGTGATAAATATTTTATAGAAATTCGTTCTGGACGCGTTTTTACAAATAGCCATAGAATAAACTATTAAAACAGTAAAAACTGTTTAAAAAAGTCTTTAAGTAGTTAAATAATGAAGAAGACTTTTAAAGATAAACTTCAATTAACAATTAAAAATTTACTTGAATAAACAAGTTCCTCTATTTCGACTTTTCGATCGTTTCATAAATACATTTAATACAAAAATCAATTTAAAATTTTTCTTTTGTATTAAATGTGCTTATCAAACGATTGATTATGTTCGAAATAGAGGAAATGGTGAATAGTTTCGCATTCGTTTTTAAGAATTTACTATCTTTCTTCATAGTATAAATATTTTACCTGTCTGGTTATAATTATTTTTAAAATTTGCAATCTGGTTACCCTATTTTATGCCATTGGATGCTCAAATCCTTAACAAAAAAAAAAAAAAAAAAAATATTAAATATACACTAAAACATGTGAATAGGTCATCGTTATTGTTGTAAAATATGATACTTAAACTCTTTATCGGTTTCACCAAAGTTGTATTCATTTTCACACACTATGTAACACCCTTAAAAATCTTCTAGTTTTGCTAAAACAATTCTCAAAGATCATATTATATGGTGCATTTCCAGAGTTGTGCTATTGACTCATTTTTTGTTACTTTGTACTTTTGTATGCTGGGATGACAGCAGGCATATCGAACGTATGTGTGTATGCACAGATGTGCAAACTTGTGCAATCAGGTTGCCATTGTAGTGTTTTGCAGTTGGCTGTTAAAGGCGAGCCAAGAACATTTTTTTACGAATCAAACTAGAATTTCACACTGGCTCAACTCGATAGAGACGTCATTCGATGTACGGAAAAATAAAATCAAAGTAGGTAATTATTGCTTTAATTAGTTATTTTAGTGTTATGATATTATTACGTATAACACTGGAATAACATACATACCGTTCTATACAAAATAAAATTAAATAAACATAAAAATGGATACGCTAATTTATTAAACAACTAAAAGATTTTCATTATTTATTATGATTTAAATTTTCCTGTATTTTCTTTAAATGTACTCTTTCAATACTATTATTCTTAACTTCTTCTTCTTGTTTGTTTGTCTGTAATTTTTGGCAGTTGCTTACCCCCCGTCTGGATTGGCAATAGAATTGTGAACGTTTATTGCCAATACAGACATCAAAATGATGCTATTGCCAGTGAAGACGGCTCATTGCTAGAGACTGCAATTCACATTGCGATAACTGTAAACAATTTTTCGTTAACAATTATTGCAGGCACAAAACGTCAAAACGGATTGTCATTTGAGTTCGACGTTTATAAAAAGGGATGCCACTAAAAATTTAAATACAAAATGGTGATATTCAATAATTTATACTGTGAAACTTAAAAACATAAAGTATTTTTAAGTAAAAAAGTTTTATGTGCTTTTACAATTAATTATTATTATTTTATGTTTTGCCTCGATCTTTTCAGCTCAGATTTTTGTTTTAATTATGAGTTATTGTAACTTTCAAAACGCTCTTTTTCTCACTAATCGAGATACGATGGAATTTTGTGTTTCAAAGTTTTCAATTCGAGAAACTTCTCGATGATGTTACAGACAGGATTCGCTGGTATATTTCATATAAATCTCCACATTAAGGCTGTGTAAGGTACAACTTTGTCGCTTTGCGTGACATTTCCAACTTTAGCAAAAGCGTAAAATTAAAATGTGTGTGCCACAATAAAAATTTTTAACAAACATACATTGCATGTCAACATATAAAAATGTTTGTAATTTTCCATTCAACTGTCAAATCACGCAAAAAGATGGAAGTTGTTCAACTTTTCGCTTGATGTTGCATTAAAAGTTCTCTATTTGGCATGCTTCATATCAAGGCAAATTCACTATAAGGTAGATTTAACAGCTCAGGTAACTATTTTCTTTACGAATTCTTCCACTCTCAGGCTGTCAAAATTTAATGCTTTGTTTACAAAAATTTTCGCGCCATTTTTTTGTAAATATTTTTGTTGAAAAATAAAGGTTTTGTGTGAAATATTTTTAGTAATTTAAAATGTGAAGGCACTTTTATACATAATTTGCAAATTATGTGTGTTGCTTTCTTAATTTTTGTTTGTTTTAATACAATTTCTCGTAAATGCAAGCAGCTGGCCCAACTAGGCGAATTTAGATTTTGACATTCTCAGGAAGAATTCGCAACAACAAAATACATTGAATTTTAAGGCGAATTCGCTTGCACCACCTTGTAATTGATTCGCCTTGCTTTATATAAATCTATTCCTTTTATCTTAGACGTTAATGCGAATTCGTAACGTAAAGTGAAGCAAAAGTTTCATCTGACATGGGCTTTACTCCTTAAATTTTAAAGCGAATTTGTAACATCACACTAACACGATGGTTACACGTCAAGTTTTGCTTACCAATTTTTAACACACTCTCATTTTTTTACTAATACACTCACAATTTCCAAAATTGAAGCGAACTTGTCGACAATTTTTCAATCCATAAAAGTATATCAAGTTACAATCAAGAAAACAGCTGACGCCATTTTTCCCCGCTTTGTTTATAAATACATAATATTTTGGCTTTTTAATTTTTGCTATTTTAGTTTTTGCTGTCTTTTCAAAATAAATAATAAAAAGTGATAAACATAACTTTAAAAACACAAAAATAATGTTTGTGAACAAAAATAATAAATATAATGATGTACTTCGATTCATACATTATACAGAAGCCGCGAAGTTCTGTGGAACATGCATCTTCCATCATATCGACGAAATGACTTAAAAATTAAGGCTTATAATTCCATTTCCATTCTGTCCTCATATTTTTCCGCATTTTCTTTTATTATTTCCAATAATTTTAATGAAATTAACATTTTTAGTTTTCTTCGTGACGCCATCTTGATACAATATTGATATGAAATTGAGTGCAGCCTGCGCCACAGCTGTCAATTTTTGTGAATTTTGACAAGCAGTACATGTAAAAATCTTGATAGCAAAACTTGGTCGTGTAACTGCAGTGTAAACTAAAGTTTTAGCAAGACCTTAAGTTGCAGTCCGTCATGAATAAAATGTTAGGTTGTATCTGATCCTATTTAAAATAGTGCTCTAGACTCGGTAAGATCACTGGCATTAATTAAACTTAATTATGAGGACTTGTTCGTTTAAAATTTAAGCTACAAATGATAACATGTCATCATGCAAGCACATAAAATCTCCTGGTGATCCATGTCATATCATGCACATACATACATATTTGCAATTATATGCATGTAAAAATTACTAACTCTATTTCAATCGTGCAATCAAAGACAGACATCTGCTGCAATATGCAAAATAAATAATAATTCAAAACATTTTAAGGGTAAATGAATAATAACAAAAAGTCCCCCTTTACAGATTTGTTACAGCTGGCAACAGAAAAATGTCACAAAGAGGAGGGTAAACTGATAAAAATTTCATTTATTAAAATTTATATATTAAAAGCTAAATAATACATAGAAGAATGCTTTATGCGAAAAAACAATTTGCGTCAAAGCTTAATACAACTATTCGCCATACGGATGGTGGCTTCCACATTGTGAAAGTGCTTCCGAAGAAGTATTTTTTCTGCAGCTCTAAAATTTTTCATTTGGGTCTGTCTTGTGCCAGCAGCTCAGAGCCACGTCATTTAATTACAGTTCGTTAAAGTTTAATTTATTTTATCGAGCCGTGTTTGTGGGATTATCCTTTCCTCCACCATAAAGGGAAAAAATTGTGCAAGAATGGAGTATTTGGATGTTTTAAAAAATGATTTTGTCATAAATCTATGGGCATTTCTTTGGAGTTTCCACTAATGCGATGCAATTATGGCTTGCTTCATACATTTTGTACGGGCATGAGGATTTTATCAGCAACATGAACCCTCAACTGTCTAATTTATGGTAGACTACTGAAAAATATAGTCACTAGTCACTAAATAAAATTTTGCATCCAAAGCACTTAAAAGTTTCTCATGTTTGGGGTAAAATCCCAGCTATTGGCAACTCTTAGGTTGGGTTAGGTTAATGGGAGGGGTATAAACACCCATGTCATACGACATACATCTAAGCCAGTCTAGGTATGTTGTGCTCTCCATGGTCTAAGCTGTAAAGTTGACCCATTACATCTACAGGAACTTCACGACAAAGCTCCCCGATTTCCTTCATCATATGCCCTGTAATTGCTATGTCCGGTAAGGTGTCTTGTTTTCTCGTGTGTATCCCATATAAAGCACGTTTTTTATAGAAGTATAGAACTTTAAGTTGGCATTACTTTTCAAAATGGCGACCGATTTAACAGCTGTCAAATGATTTACTCTCAGTGTGGTTTGGCAATTCATCATGAGGAACAACGCTTGCGTAGATTCGTTGAATAGGCCCAAAACGAGATTACCGTTGCTCCCGACTTTCATAAGCGAATTTTGTTTAGCGATAACGTGCACTTCTGGTTGAATGGCTACGTCAACAATCGAAACTACCACATTTGGAGTGAAGGTAATCCTCAAGTGTTTATCGAATCACTGTTACATTCAGAACTACTGACGGTTTGGTGCGCATTAGGGGCTGGTGGAATCATTAGTCTGTATTTTTCCAAAAACGATGGTGGCCAAAACGTTCCAGTCAATGGTGATAGGTATAGAGCCATGATTACTATTTGTTTCATTTCCGAATTGAATAACCATGATGTGCAGGAGATGTGGTTTCAACAAGACGGTGCTCATGTCACATGTGGCTCGTGCCACATTAGATTTATTGAAAGACACGTTTGGTGAGCGCCTAATTTCATGTTTTGGACCTGTGAATTGGCCGCCAAAATCTTATGGCTTAACACCGCTAGACTAGTTTCGGTGGAGTCGTTGGTCTATGCGGATAAGCCACAAACGCTTGACCATTTGGAAGACAATATTCGCCGTGTTGTTGCCACAATTGTTGAAAAAAAAAATCATAATAAATTGGACGTCCGATTTGTACTACATCCGCACCAGTCGTGACGGTCATATGCCAGAATCCATATTTAAAATGTAATGCCACAAGATTATCTTTTGGATAAATAAAATTCATGTCAATCAAAAAATCCATCGTTGTTTTATTCCAACTTAAAGTTCTATATCTCTAAAAACAGCCATTAGAAATTTTTCACAGATTTATAGTAGTTCCGTTGTCCCAAAGAGTCGAGTGGGCTAAATGAGACAAAGTTTTAGCCCGAATAAACTGCATCGAAAGGCTTGCTCATACCAAGCTCATACCATATTACATTGAACCTCCTAATATACCTCGCTGTCGCCCGAACAGTAGTTCTGTAGGGTTTCTATACAAACGACAAGTCCTGGTTTCATAATGCCCTTGACCCATCCATGTTACAATGAAATCCCATCGGGATCTGGTACCAAGGGTCAGCCAACCAAATGTATGCCGGGAATCAATCTTATGATTGGTCTCAGTCTAGTATTCGGTATGCGATCCGATGTCACATTTCCCGGTATAAACTCGACTATGGCCCATGGTAAATATATGTTGATTATGAAACATCGTGTCTCCAATCGACCCACTCGGCCATCAAACCTTAGGGCGTAGTTGATTTGCTGAGTAAAACTTCGTTCGAATACAGTCTCATGCCCTCGACTGCCAAGAAAACAGATAGGCACGAGTCGCATAACACATCTGTTAAGGGTAGATAACTTTTAGTATGCAGACTTGTATGCCCATC
>BGZK01002890.1:0-38477 GCA_005406025.1 Eumeta japonica | reverse complement strand
ATTGCTGTGATGTGTCAGTCTGAATTATTGGAGTACAATGCAAAGATGACGTCAGTGGACTGCTTCCTACAACAAATAGCGTTATGCAGTCAATAACAATTTATGTTCGAGTTAAAGACAGTTACGAAATCCGGTTCCTTTTGTGAGTAATAAATAATTTATTTATAATTTAATGTTTCCGTTTGGAGAACAGAAATTAAAAAAAAAACTGTTTTGTATCGGTACCCGACGATTCAATTAATATTTGAACAATATTTATCATAAGTATCTTGTATAAAATAAATTATGACCGATATCTTATTCCACAAACAGGGCTGCAGATGTGCAAAAATGAATAAACAATATCTACAAGCTTTTTAATTATTTAAAAAATATTTCATTTACAATGAAAAATTATTTACATAAATTTGTACAAATTTTATATAAATAAATTTTATTCATCTTCGGCTCTGTATATGCAAATTTATTTGTTTTTTACCGTTTCGAAAATATAAACGATCTCCATGATGCAGTTGTTAAAATGGTTGATTCAGACTTTAGTGATCCTTGATTCGATTTCCGGACAATAAAGTTACATTGAAAATGTTTTTTAGTCCGTTCATTCTGTGTCCGACATGATTGTGAAAATGATTTACAAAAAATATTAATGTATTACAGCAGACTCAAATTTACAATTAAAATAAAATAATATAAGCTAGCACAAAAATGAAACAAAATATATTTAAATTTAGTATAATTTGATTAACGTATTGCATAAGAAAAAAATAAAAGGGTTTTTTTGTCTGTGGTACTAGGATTTATTAAGCTTCTTCTGCTCGTTATCAAAATCAACCGACTGTGGCTTCGCGTTGACCATAAGTTTATATAAGTTATATCAACCGGTAAAACATCAGAAAGGAGGAAATCCAAAAGCAGTGGGTCCCTCTAAATTAGAGTAGCCGACGGCCGTAGAACCAGTTCCGTTACAAAAGCGGACGCGGCCGCTACACGTTGGTCAGATACAAAAAAGCGCCGAGAAAAAAATTATCTCATGTCATAATTTTATTTACCTTCATATTTCTGCATTCGTCTCATATTTTAACGCACGCATATTTTTTTCTCTATGTTTCAAAGCTGTGAGATAATGTCATAAATAATTTTAAGTTACAAAAAAAAATGTAAAGCTAATTAGCAAAAATAATATTTATGCATGAATAAATACATACTATGAATTCGACTACATAAGAACATTTATTATATATATGTAACCAAGTTTTTAGAATTGCCTCATCATAATACAGCCACTTAGGATGAGGATTAACATACATCTAAAGCACTGCTATTATAACAGCTGGTGTGTTTTCAAATAGACTGGTTATATATACTTTTGTAAAATTCATTTTGTAAAATTTATAATACTTGCGTAAGCATTATATTATTTATATTTATTTACAATTATATTATGCAGTAAATAATATTTACTGCGTAGTAAATAGATCCGTGAGTAAGAGATCTTTATATAGGAATACTTAACAGCTTTTACATGCGAATATTATATTCAAACTTTTTACAAATCATTGTAAACAACGGATTGGAATTATGTACATGTAAACTCGAGTAAATTATTATGTAATATGTTTTATATGCGTTACTTATCGACCGAGAAGAATATGCCTTACATAATATACTTATTATTCTGCCATATTTCATTTACCCCACTGCTGAGACATACCCTCCCTCAACCTGCTTTTTTCAGATTAATCTTATGCTCTTGTGCCTTATGCCTCTCAGGGTCTTATGCCCTCCCCCTTGGCTCATTGCCCGTTAGGTATTGCTAACGACTGTTGTTACCATTAAAATGTTACCATGTTTGAATATTTGTAATACCACATTTGAATTGAATGTGCCTTCCGAAGTACGGAGTTTTTGGTTTAATTTAACTTAAGTTAAATGCTTATTAGTAAATTGGCCCGTGGCCAGGATAATTTCCATATTTTTTCGCGCATTCTAGTCTGAAGAAGATGCTCTTAAGCGCAGAGTCACAAATGTTTTATCATCTAATTATTGTCTTTTAAATAGTTAGATATTTTATATTTATTGGAATGTGGTGGCTTGTGTGGATCAGATTCGTTATAATAGTTGACAACACGTAATGGAAAAAATGCATTGAAATTTTTTTATAGACTGAGAGTAAAAATTATAAGGAATAAAAAAAAGCAACAAGCAAGGACATGGACACAAGGAAAAATTAATATACGTTCTATATTAAACTTAGCGATTCTTTTTTTTACAAAATTATTTAAATTTTAGAAAATTTGTAACTATTGCAAGTTCTTTCTCACTATTAATTTAAATATAAAAACTTGTATAGATGTTTTCTCCTTGTCATCATATTAAAATTAATTTCCATTTTAATTTATTATTATATGATTTAGATGAGTAGTTTGATTTATATATCTGTGTTCTTCTGGTTTTTGCGCTAACCATCGTCGAATATTACACACCAATATATAATAAATCTCCTCAACAGCAGACACAGGTCTGCAAACAATTTGCCTAAGCCACAGTGACATAAATATAAGAATTTTACACCTAATCTAGGTTCTAAATAATAAATAGTTATTTTTTGTTTACCATAAAAACAAACAGATCTTTCTTTAAGAACAGCCTGACTTAGTGACTTGTCCAGTGCGTTTAGCTAAAAAGTAAGATCGATTATTAAAATATATTTTGGCCATTAGAATTGAAATTTTATCCCTCTGTGCACCAGAGTGCTCCCTTGCCCTGCGTACCGTGTAACTGCATTACCGGCATACTACTGACGCCATTTCAGTGTTTCCTGATTACAGGTATACAACAAACACATCTTCGTAACATACAATGCTATAAAATATTTACGCTCTTATATTCCTCAAAAATTTACGGATTTTTATCGCATGCATCTAATAAATGTAATACTATTTTTGTATTTGTCTCTAGAAAATGAAACGATTCATATAATTTTTATTTTTTCATTCAAACTTTATTTTTAATTTCGCGAGTGAAGTGATTTGGATGAAAATGAAATAATTTGTTGAATAAAATAATTGACTTTTATCAAAAATTTGTAAATACAAACATTTGCGTAAAGTTCACTAACAATTTTTTTTATTTTATATATCTCTACATCGTGAAATTTTAGTAGGTCTGTGTCTGATTTAAAAAACATCATTAGACATTTTTCAAAACTTAGTTAACCTTGATTACTTATAGAGATCTGAATCTAGAAAAATGGTGGTGACGATTTTTATCTGTTTGTCCGCGTTTGTCGGCTTGTAATAGTTTCATGCAAAAACTGCTCGACGGATTGATAGGATTTTTGTAGTTTCGTAGCTGAAGATCCAACTTAAAATCTGCGCTACGTTTTATTTAATTCTATAGTCCACGCGCACGAAGTCCTGTGTAAAAACTATTAAACTCATTACTTTTCCTATCGAATTTTTCCATCGCCTTAGAAATAAACATGCTATAAAAGTTTAATTTTAACAAATATTGTCTTTACATTTTTTTTTACAGTAACTACTTTTTAACAATTTTTCCGTCCGAGCCGTAGCGCAAGTTCATCCGTAGCTCCCGTGGATCTCGAGCGAACCCGGGTCGAACGTTAAAGCTCGAAATTAAGTCACGCGGGGTTGCAGTGAAAGCCCGCGCATCCTACACGTCGCGTCGCCAATCGTCCGCGAGCGGGCCGCGACGCAATTACTGTCATTTGAATATTCCATACAGAATTTGAATACGAAATCGATGTGACTCACTCGACCAACTATGCTACGGTTACCTTTAAGGATGCACGAAATTATACGGCATTTGATTGCGCATGAGCACCCATAACGGCCGTTATGTCGAGATGATTGTTTGTGTGATGCAACCGTCTAATGAATTGCAGCGTAATTGCCTTTAATTGAGACGTTTTAGTATGAAATCTCTCAATACGCGACCAGCGCTATTGAACAATGGAGGATGGAATAACTTCGTATTGAGTGAAATATTAAATTTCGTTTCCATATATGTGCGGTTTTATTCAAAGCTATGTTTTTTTTAATAATTATTGTCGTAAGAATAAAAGAAAATGATAAGTTAATTGGTTACTACAATCAAAACAAATTGTATAACGACGATTATTCGATTTTCAATAGAATTTCACGATAATAAACATCACATATCACGCAATTCCGTGACCTAAATAGACTAACGCGTAACGTGTGGTAGAGCCACGCTATAGCCAACTTGGCTGCAGTCAAGGTGAAAATGGGTCGATCCGATCGGTAAAATTCCACAATCTCACTAAATACAAGTGTGCAGTGGTAGCTTCCGCTATTGCTTTTCATTCAGTGAGTCAAAGTTCCGGTTGTCCACTCCCCTGCATCACCTCACTCCTCCGTCATCGCCTTACTCACCCCTCCAACCGACATCCAATTCCAAATCAAGAGGTCGGCAAAGCATTCTTGACTATTCTGAGATCGCGAGTGTCGATGGGCGGCGGTGATAACTTATTATCTGGTGTGTCGCGTACTCGTTTGCCCCCGGAAAACGCTATAAAAATTCATTTGACTCGGACGCGACTTTTATAGTTTTTGTGTGCGAATCCAGATCGATATATTTTTTTAAATTAATTGCCTAAGATTATCACCTGGATGTAGGCATTTATTATGATTATACATAACGATGTTGAACAATAACGCATAACTATAATAATTAATAATCGTAATAACGTATTACGGCATTGGTGTGTTGTCTCATAGCATATGATATCTTCTAGTTTGGGACAAATTTAGGTAGTGTCTTAGTCTAACAAGAGAAGTATAAAAATACAGCAGTATAAGTTACATCTTTACAATTAAGCTTGCTTTATATATAATAAAAGAAATTTTATTGGTTGATTAATTGTCTACGACGTGGTGAACGACGTGCATATATAAATAAGATACAAAAAAAAATTGGTATTGGCATACACATTAATCAGGTCGCTAAAGCGATACAATAAAATCTTGAGAAAAAATAAATTGTTTTTCATGGTACCGCCCCTACGCGTAACTTGGGCACATTCTTACATTTTTCCCATAGAGTGGGGTATTATTGGATAGTTCATTCAAAAACATTACTGATCTGTGACAACCATTTTTCGATTTAGGAATCCATTTGCCAAATATTAAGCTTTAAAAGTATTAATTTACGTTAGAATCAAGTGTCCCCCCCAGCCTCCACGAGATAAATGGTAATTTTTGGATATGCTAAAAAATTCGCGACAGTATCATTATAACGTAGTTGAAACTATCATAGTATAGTAGGCTCTACAAACTAATTATTTAGTGGTCGAACACCTTATAAAATGTACTTCGAGAACTAAAAAGCGAAATTAAGTACAAATCCATTTAAAATAGCTTAGATGACGTTGTTGGTTGTTTAAAATATGTAGTAAATATAAGTTTGTGAATAATGTAAAGTTATGTAAATATAAAATCATGACATCCTTGTCACTCGTCCTACGTGGGCCCGTTTTTGACGTTATTAACCGTTAAACCGTGAACCCAATTAATAGGTTTATAATATCAAACAAAAAACCAACTCCTACGTCTGCATATTGTGACGGGCAGCTACAGAACCTTGACTGCGTGTGGCCCGACACGCATTTGGCCGGGTTTTTTTTTCTTCTATCAAACGCGTATCTTGTTTTTAAACGTTTTATTGATTCATCATGGATTCGCTATAATGTGCTCGCTGAATAATAAATATGTATAACAAGACATTTCACTAAATCGACACGTAATGTTATTTTGATCAATGATCTAAAAAAACACTAAAATATTAATAACGTTAATTTTTGAATTTGTTAAATGAAAATATGCTTATGTATGGAACAGAATTTATACTTATTGGAATCAATTATTATATTTATTTTGTCATGTACTTACATATATTTAATTGCTTTTGTACCTGTTTTAACTGTGCTTTTAATTTTAAATAAGAATTATTTAATCGCGAGTTGCTTATTGAAACAGAATAAATTGTTTTCTATTTCTCACTAAACGATGACATTAATGCCTATTTTTTATTAATCATCTTCCTGGGAGCCCAATGCTGTCTTCATGTTTTTTTTTTATGAGAATTTTTATTTCATTCTCATGTATCTTGTGCTAAACTACATACATTAATAAAGAATAGTTTTTTATAAGATGAGCAAGTTTTTCGGATCAAGACATATTCGAGTATTTAGATAGTAAGACATTATATGACGTAACAGTAAACACGAGATGAGAGCGTAGCAAATAATTATTTCTGGCCTAGAGATGTATACGCAATCGTAAATAATCGTCAAAGTATTCCACTACTACTGATCTTTTAAGCCTGTCAAAACACATTTCATAACAAGACGACACTACTTTGCATACATTAACATCGACTCCGACGCACAAATCCTTTATACGATCCATCGACTAGTGCTGAGCTTCGAAATCGAGGGTAGGACGACT
The DNA here is from genome assembly GCA_005406025.1 of Eumeta japonica. Lineage (NCBI taxonomy): Eukaryota > Metazoa > Arthropoda > Insecta > Lepidoptera > Psychidae > Eumeta > Eumeta japonica. The sequence goes on along the minus strand of BGZK01002890.1, from coordinate 31,989 downwards.
TAGCCATAAGAAATATTTATAACGCTTTGTATGCAAAACACTTCACCGGTACTCAGATCATTCTCCGCGTCGACGCTGCACGTCCGCGAGGCTCCAGCCGCGCCGGCGGAAACTCGAGAATCGACTTGGCTAAGGGTAAAAACGTGGGTGAGCTCGATGCTCTGACGTGTATTTGAACGGAATTCGCATAGAATATGCGAAACAGTTCGATTTATGGCTTAGCGCTAAGTGTGACGTACTTATGGTGGACTGAGAGCGGTCACAACTACAGATATATTGTCTTCTACATTTTCTATCGACTTTTGGGAGTAGGTTTATTTCATACAAATGCATAATTTTTTTATATCACCTTTCTGTTAGAGTCTTTATCACCACTTGTTAGATAGACGATTACCGATCACAGTACTAAGTTCGAGTAATTTAAGTTTTAGTTAGCAGATTCTAATATCTTGGTTTGCTATATCAACTACTTTATCGGTCCATAATGAGAAGACAGTTTTTCACGACTACTAAGTGTAAAGATGGGGCGATTCTAATAATTTTTACTTAAGAATCACAAACACGAGAGCGCTAGAGGCACGATAATTTGGTACTGTTACGAAAAATTATAGAAAAAAAAAATTGTTCCCAAATGTTTTAGCATTTCATACAAAAGACAAATATGTTGAAATTTGTATATCACTTTTTTTTTAATAATTTTCTCTATACTATACCTATAAGCGTCCAAGTTAAAATTAAAATACATACACTAAAAAAATGAGATTATTATAAGACAACGTAAAATAAATGCTTTAAAAAAGATACTTATTCAATTTTTTAGAGATTGAATAAATATTGCATTTGTCGATACCTCCATAGTAACTTCGCAAAAGTTAACATAACATTAAATTTATCCCGTCATAAATATGCAGCTATATATCCGATAACGGATTGACATAATAAATATTTTTGTCTAGGTCCATATTGATATAAATATTGAGGACGTATCGTCAAACATCGGGGTGTTAAAGGTTGTATGGAGATTAGCATCACGCGTTGATTTGACACGGGCGGTTCGACGTATGTCAAGGGCGTTCGCTTGTCAAATATAGTCTAACTTGTTATCATTGTGTACCTCGATTGAACCCTTGTCGGATAAAATTGCTTTTGTTTAAGAGCAGGAAATGTTAGTGTGAATTATTGATGTTATTATTCATGTAAAATTCTCTTACTGGATGGAGAATTTATTACACGCTTTTATTTATATGTTTGTTGCTATCTTACTTTCTTGTAACACGGTCGTAGTGTGTGTCTGTACGCGCGTATAAATTTAATGACAGTATATTATAAGACGCCACCTACTTGTATGGTGGATTAGGAAAATGGTTATAAGAATTAATATTTAAATGCCTGACAGTGAAATTATAAGGATTAAATTAATTCGATTTATTTCGGCAATTCTTCTCAAGACTGAATAATGACGTAGCATACGTCGGGTTGAACTAGACGTAATACGGGTAAAGAAATAATGTAAAATTAGTAATTTTGAAGTTTGGTTTTTCTTAGTTCGATTTGTCTTTCTAGGAAGAATACTCAATAAAATTTGATAGTGAAGTAAGAATACGGTTTGATTGAAATTAGAAAGGGAAAATTGATTATTCTGCAACAAAGTCAGTCACGATATGAACTATAATGAAGCATTAGGACATTCGAAATGAGGTGAGCCGTGATCATATGAATAATGAAATAATGATGGTAAATATTTTTCTAGTTTTGTATAATCTTGTCTTAAGTCTTACTTGGCGAATAGAAAATATGCTGTAATTGATGTAATATCGTTATACTACACAGTTGTTATATTGATTGAGTTCATCTTTAATAAAGTGCTTTCTTGTACCTACAGTTTAAAATTATTCGAAGTCAATTCAAACAAAAGTAATTTTATTCCATTAACACTTAGGATATTTTTTACTTGTTATATGCTCACGCCTATTACCATAGAAGTTTAGGCAGAAACCATAAACTTAATAAATCGTTTCATGCAAGTTCGTATATTTCGGGTGTTTGGCATTTGGCTTTTATTTATGATATGATATAAGTATTTAATATATACATGAAATATTGTTTAGGACGCTTTTTGTCGATCCTCTCATCGCACACATTCGGGTATAATATTTTTTTTTTTTAAAAAAAGGACCAAATATAAGACTTCCGTAATAGTTTACACGAAAACCTACATGAAAATCGTATATCCTTAAATTCTTACGAGATAAGCTACTTTTTTCTTCTTTTCGTGAAGCGAAAATGTGTATGCCCTTAATTAGCGTAGCTCATATTTACAACATACGCAAACAAAAAAGTTCGGCGGTTTACAGATGAAAGTATCACGAGAATAGTCCTTTTTTTATTGAAAAGCAGTCTTTTTAATAAAAAGAAATAAACTGATCTCGCTGGTACATTTTATTTTAAAAAATATAACATACCAGTGTATATCATTTAAAGAAATAGAGTAAATCAAAAAATTATACTAGATTGGCAGGTGGTGTTCCCAAACACTAATGTAACTTATAATAAACATTTAAGCAACACTTTGTAAATTACATATTAATCTTATTTTCATATAAAAAATACAAATAAAATTATATATATATACACGTATATACTAACTAATAACTTTTAATTAGATCATTTATCATGCCCAAATCTATAAAAGATTAACGAGAGAAAAGCCATTCTCTACAAAGTATTCCGATGTAAAACGTTTGGTTTAATTTATTAGAACAAATGAAAATGGTCATTTTGTTTATTACATCACGATGTAAAAACATCTAACAGATTCAAAGATATCATAAAAATCGACCTTAATATATACGAGGTGTGACAAGTAATTAATAAAACGTGAGAAATCGCCGGCGAGCAGCCTCTTTTATGGGCAAAATAGTACATAAATTTAATTCTCGTTAGTTAGACTGTCATAGAAAAAAAAAGCTATCGGCGGTTAATAGATTTCATTGTCTATCAAGTGCTCTACAAAAAATGTCGTCTATCGTGTCGTTAGTTTTTTACTGTTATAGCGAGTTCAAGTCTTTCATTAATACTAATAAAAGGTATTGCTAAAATTAATTTGATTAAATTGTGGAATGTGACGTAATTTTTTTTTAATGAATTAAAATTACAAATGGAAACTAATGAAAACAGTTTACTTCACGCTGAACAGTAAATTTCTGCTATGAGGACGACTTCAAATTACGTCCACCTAATTTACAAGCTAAGTCACAAAACAAGCTTCGAATTGATAATGATTACAGGAGCATCTCTACTACCGGATGTAGGCTTGAGCGAACACCCCGTTCGATTTGGAAGCGCAGAATATAAAGCCGGGAACAATGATCAATAAGATATGCTGAGCACATTTAGCCGGGCGGGTTAGGCCGGGTTAGCGGCTGCGGTCGTCCGCGAACATCTCAATAGCGGCGCTGCAGTAAATACTGCTGCGCCTTATATGCGCTTCCAGAGAATTCACTACGGCTGCCCCGCTGCGACGCCCGTGTGCACTTAGGGCTGCATTTATGTTAGTACATTTTTTTTTAATATTTCTTTTTCTGTGATATCATCAGGTATTACGTGTTTATTCAGACAGATTTAAAAAAATCATTGAAATGATACAATCGAATGATACAACATTTGCTACAAAGTATATAATACATATATTTGTATTTCAATATAATTGAAATTTGTGAAACAATTAAGAGTTTGAATTGTTATGTACATGGAGAATTCAATATATATACAAAATTTTGTATTATTATATGTAACGTTTATAATAATACAATAATATTATATGTACATTATTTATATGTAACGTTTTGAATCGCTGTATAAAATGAGGCGTATTTGGTTTATAATAAGAAAATGCTGATTGTTCAAAGTAATACTAATTTGGAATTATTATTAATAAACTAAAGGAAACCTGATTAGCTAATATACAATAATTTCCAATAAAAAGTACTTCTGGTTGTTATAAATTGTGCATTCAATATTGTTTTCTTTTTCGTACTACTACGCGCCACGCTCTCGGATCGAAAGTGAAATATTATGAATTAAATATAACAGTGGTCGACTTAAAAAGTTACAAATTGTTATCCATTTATTGTGATTTTCTAAGCTTCACTTATAGTAAGTAATTACATTGGCCGCTAAAGTCCCTAGAGATTTTGAAATAGTCACCGACAATATAAATTTTTAAAATCCATTACTTTTTTCAAGAGTTATATCAGACAGTGTTTTTAGCTTAATCGATAGAATTAACCTCTCCCTCCAGATACAAGTATAGAAGTCATTTCGCGTGTAGAATCCTTGAACATGCATGAACGTCGCCCTAGCTGGCGTGTGCGTGTACGCGTCGCGGCGCTGTGGCTCGGGGATCGCCTTACCCGGCGCGGGAGTGGTAACAGTACAGATGTTCTCCTTGCGAACGAATATCCGCTGAGGTCTTTGCCTTTATTTATTGGTCTTATATTCCCGATATAACAATGGATAAGAATGTTGGAGTTCGATTTTGTTTGGAAGTCGATTTAGATCTTTATAAAGGTTTATAGAGATTTTTACCAATTTCGTGCGTAAAAACTATAAACATTTCAGGATAGAAAAAAATATTCAACAAGCTTCAAGCTGATTGCGGATTGGGATTTTATTTGCAATCGCTATAATTTTAATTACATTCACATATTCGCAATTATAAATACAAATAAAGATTCATAAATGTTAATTTTTTATTTTGGTTTATACTGAAAACAACGACTCGAAGCATAAAACCTTTATTGTAAATCTTAAATTTCTTTTTCATGAATATTAAAAATGTTCCCATTGGTTTAAAAGTTACTTAAATATAGTAAATAATCATGAACGTAACACATTGCGTAAGCCCGGAACGATATACAAAGAAATAGGTCAATAATTTTTAAATTTTCTAATCTACAAAGCACACATTAACAACTTTGTAATAAATTTTCAACCATTTCCTTTTGATGGCGATAATTATCTTAATGTACATATTAAAGGAGCAGTTAAGCCGAGGAACCGGCGGCCGGCGCGGGCGCAGGCGGTGCCTCGCGGCGCGCATCTGTCCGCTTCGTCGCGTCGATGTTTCCTAGAACACAGCAATTTCTAGCTATATATTATTGCGGTGAATGTTGCGTTAAGTGCACAAGGCGAATTTTTATTCTGTATTAGAATTCGAGCAATCTATTGAATTGTTTATCACAACAACATGTTGAATTAAATCGTTCTAATAAACGGTTTTCACCTCAATTTTCACGACCAAAAACCCTATAACATGATTTATAAAAATATTTGACTCTCTGCTTAGTGCAATCATTAGTGAATTTAATCTAAAACAAACACTTATTTCATTAAAAATTAATGTTTGTCTTGAATCTGCGGTTTCTATGTATAATATATATACCTATATATATATATATATATATATATATATATATATACCCACAGTATACGCCTCGTTGCTTAGTTCCGGATCAGATGGTGCTATATGCGTGTCCGAAGATATAATTACTATTTACATATCGGAATAAAAACTAATTGATATACGCTAAAGCATAGACATATTTGAAATTCCTTTTCTTACTTCTTATTTCAATAGGCATCATTAATGTATTTCTTCATTCAGTGGACTATCTAAGCAATTCCAAACGTAATTGTCGTAACATTATCATACGTTCGTTATCTTTTCCAAATATAACCACTGCTAGAACTACTTCCAACTGTTCTAAGTCGTATCAGAATCAATGAAATTCAACATTAATAACGAGGGTGATTACAATTCAAAACTTGGTGTGTGGTCGACTTTCAAATGAGGTGGTCGACGTATCGCCGTGCTTATGAATACATCTTACGATCATCTATTGAAAGTAATGAATTCATTTGTAATTACAGGAAGACCGACAATAAATCACGGTATGAATAGTATTGTACCTACTGTGAATCACTGCGTATTTATAATGAACGCCAAGGAGCTCCTAATCTAAGATTGTGTATGAGTCCAAAAAATAACTTTTTTTTTTAATTTAGTACATTCGCAAAATGACAAATTTTAGTAATTTAAAAACTAGTCCAGTACATTCAGAATAAAATAATCAAAACTCGTTTTCAATTCAAAATGTCTCCATTCTTTCGAATGACGACTGTACTGTCTCCGAATATACCCCCTTTGAAGTTTGCTTCGAGATCGCCTTATCGACGATAATCGAGGTGCATTAAGCAATGCTAACGATGTGACAACTAGATCTTGAAAAACCCACGCCGCCCACGCGCCGGGCGCTACTCGTGCCCGCGCGCACCGCCGCCAGCGGGCGCGTCGTGTACAGACGTGCGTTAAAGTGTTTGAATTAATAAGTTATTTTTTTTTGTGTAAGTATAAATTAACACGTAATTCATATGATAATGAAATTAAACAATCGAAACCTAATAAATAACAAAATAAGACTCCATTGTTTATGTTTACGTTAAGGTATGGAAGTGTATTTTGTGTTTAATCTGTGACTTTCGATTGACTGGATTGTTCTCGAAACTGTTATTTATAATTTTGTTGACGATTAAATCTGGTGTATTTAAGACGTTGTTTACACCTTAAGATGAAAATTATAAATGCTTAGACATCTTTAATACTACACATCGCCATTATAAATACGCATAACAGTTTTGACTCAGTCTGTTATTCTCTTAGCGACCAGTGCGTTAATGAAGTGCGATTAAGTGGACGGTGTTCTAGTGGTTCTGTAGTATATTTCGATGTTGAAATAAATAGGTCAGTAAACTACCATATAAATATATTGTAGTTTTAGTACTGACCTTTTAAATTCAATCCGAATCCTGAATGTCAAAGTATTTATGTATGGTAGAAAGTTTCATTTGAATTTTACTCGCTACATTTGACCAAAACTTTCAGATAGCCATGTTTAAGTTCGGCGCGTGCTGCATTTTAAGCTCTCGATGGTAATTTGTATAATAATAATGTCCTGATTTCATACTAATTCTATTATATGCCAAGCTAAAATTAGTTGAACCCTTTTGTAGGAGACAAGGTTGAGTTCAAGTTGTAATTTTTGTCAGAACTCATTTTTGAAAATACCGATCAAGTCAATATTTAATCTACACTATAAAATTTTAAAATGTAAAGAGAACTCTGACTTCTTTGCAAAGCGAAAAATGAACTAGTTTATTGCGAATTTCATATAATGGTCCAGGAAAGGAGGTATTCAACTAGTATCGTCATTCAATTTATTAAATATTAATTTAATTTGCTTACCTACAAAGTCGTCTTGTCATATAGAAATTGCTATTTTTATGATATTCAGATTGTAAAATACTCGTCAGTTCTCTTTCCCGGACCTATAATAGGAATAGCAGTTTGAATTTGGCCGCGCAGGAGTTAACCCCACGTTGTTCTAACTGGTTAAATAATATTTATAATAAAAAAAATAACGTAAATTATGAAAACGATTGTAATCGTTTTGGCTGAGCGGTGATATCGTCATAATTATCTGGAAATTGATAAAGAGAGTCTTGCGGTACTACGAGATGTCTTTCTGAATAAAGGTTGTAATATTTATACATAATTTGAAGCCTTTAGGACAAAATATTTAATTAACACATACCTATCTCATTTTCATTTCATTCACGTAGCCTTTAACCTATATCTGAATACATAAAGTCAATATAATATTTGTGCGCGTAATTATGCACTTTTTTTATTAATTCATTATAATTGTAATACAATATATTATTTTTGTAATATGACATATATTATTTATTATTAATAAGTACTATATGTGTATAACATATATATACATATGTTATAATAGCTGAGCTAGGTGTAGATGATATGTAAGACGTCCGGCCTTCGTGCTCAGTCTCTCAAATGTGGGTTCGCGTTCTAGTAAAAATTTGATTATAGCATTATAAAAGAATGGGCACGGCGAAACAGTAGAAAAGAGAAAAGAGTTGACGAGGACTCAAGCCCAAGTGCAAAAGCCTTGATAATGATAGAAAATGGTTTGTTAAATATTGATGCTTTAGATTATATGTACACGAAATTTATAAGAGGAGAAATTGAAGAACTGGTCAAATAAACAGTTATATTCCTCTTATCTTTGATTGAAGAATTGATGTCCTGGGTATCCTTAAGGCTCACGAGGGGTACCGTCCAATGTACAATATATATATATATATATATGTATTAAAATAGTGTTGCGATGTAGAATATCCAACAGATAATACATTTTTTTTGATTTACTTAAAACGGAAAAACAAAAAATGAAATTATAGAACTCTTATAGAAAACTGTAACGAATTTTTATTAGTGACGGCTACAGGTTTAAATCGTTATGTTATTTGTCATTATAAACATTTTATCTATAAAAAAATACGTGTTTTCTTTACGATCAGTTAAATACTTTAATTTTTTTACTAACATAATATTATTTACTCTCTAATAAACTGTGCATTGTAAAAAATAAAGGATTCGCTTTATCAGATTCAAAATATTTTTTTTTATCTGTAACAATTAATTAAGTTTCATTCTCCAATTTTATGAAGACATTTTAACAATTAACATCCTATATGGGTCCGCATATATTAAGTGGTTCACGCGCTCTCGCTGCCTAACCAAAACGAAAACCTGTCTCGATTCACTTGACACGAGACGGCCAAATTGAATAAAACGCCCCAAATTAAATTAGAAAGCCGGACGTTGACGGAACGTAATTTTTGCGTAATTAATACCGCGTGGGCCAGCAATTGTCGGTTAGCGCATGCGTAATGGAAGAGATCTCCGAGGATAGTCGCCGGACTAATAAATCGTCGGGAACGTCCGCGTGATTGATAATTGTCGGAGTTGAGAAAAATGAAACGGGCCGATCTATCAGTGTAGGTGTTTGATTGTTTCATTCGATCATCTATCTTGTTTGCTCAGCGGTCGGTAATGTGATGATTTTAAACAAAAAACAGTGTTCTTACTCCGTCGAAATTGTTACATTCGTGGTGCCGATTTTGTCTATGGTCGTGCACGCAGTTAATTAAATTATAATACAATTTTGACATTTCAACAAAGGAAGTGATATCAGTCAATTATAATAGTAAATGGCGAAATGATTTAGTGATATCGATATAGACAGATTGATAAAGTTTTACGGATGCTGTACGTGTCAAGCGTTAAGTTCGCTTGAGCTGTATAATGTTTAAGCTATGTACACATAGATAAATTACACACAAAAATGATTTAATCTTGTATATGAATGATCAACATAGCAAAAAAGGTATGTATACACTACAGTAAGAATCGTCTTAATATTTTCGCCTCATGTCATTCAAAGTTGTAATAATTGAGAGAATTTGTACAAAAACCTTATACTTTACTTATTATGAGAAAGAGGTGATGATCAGAAGATATCGGGTTCGTAACTTGTACACGAATGAACATACGAATGGTTTTTTAAATCAAATTAACCTACCTGCCCTCTAGTGGGGCGATGAACATTTGACAAATCGGTAATTAGTAATATAGTCAACTTTCTGTCACAATTTTTTTCTGCACAATATATTTGCCAATAACGTGGAAGTCGATTTAGAATTTATGTTAGGGCATTATAAAGTAATTTTGAAATATTAAAGGGTTTCGCAACAAACACTATGAATAATCAAAACAGGTATTTTATACTATATATGATTGTAATTTGACAATAATAAGCTGACTGTATAACAAGTTATTTAAAATATTTTATGGAATTATAAAAAGCGAAAGAAATACTCCTGACACAGCTAACAAGTGCATTGAGAAATAAAATTCATATTAAAATGCGACATTACGCGTCGCTATTGCGTCTGACGCAATGTTTGCTCTCACTCATTATTCTTGCAGTAAACGATCACGACTGCAGCTGTCGAGTCCTTTTGCCTTTTTTTTTTTAAAAAAAAAACCATTTCGTTTCACGAATAATGCTAAGGTCAGACTTGCACTACGGGTGACCTAGATCTCTTAAGATATTGGAGGCTTTGGCGTTAATTGCCCGAGCACCGGCCACTTGATGTATATTACGTTCATTAGCATTGTGAGATTTCGAATGATTCGATGAGTCAGACTACGAAAATTGAGGTATATTTTTTTTTGTTGAGGCTTTTCATATCGAATTCTTTTGTGTATTTTTTGGATAAAATATTTTTGAGATACAATCTTTAGGTGATTTAAATGGGAGAACTTAAGCCGAAATGTACCTAATGCGATATTGTATTCATAATTTAATAATGATAGTTGTGAAAATTGCATTACTGTAACATTTACCGAAAGTTATTAAAATACTTTAATTATAAGTTATGAAAATTTAAATGCGATTTGAAACATCCATCAATGCAAAGTGACGTTACTCCATAAGACAATTGTTGAGAATTATTTATATGAACAAAAAGAATAAAATCGCTTCGTAAAAATTGAAACAAGAATCGAAAAATATTCATAAAATAAAAAAGGTTCATCAAATATTTTGTCGAGCTTTGAGCATCATTGTTCATCTTTAAAAAGGGTCCAATACTTATTAAATTTCGAAGAAACTCTTCGGCCTCAGATTCTTTACCTTAAAATACTTTATGTGCAGTTTACACTGAATCAATTGTTATGGAATCCAAGTTTTAATATTTACTACATTTAGTATACTACATATATTTACAATTCAGTCATTTACTTTAGCCATGTTTATATTTAATAGCCAACTGAAATATTTCGTAATTTCGGCGTGCGAGTACCCACTAATCCGGATTTGCTTTATTGCTGTTTAATTGCAATTTAGCACGCAGGAACCGATATTTATTGAGTTTCACAACACTTGTCTCGAACAATAAAAATGTAATAAACAACAATCAAAGTGCGTGATAATATAAATGCCTAATACGACATTAATGCTACAAATTAAATACAGGACCGACTCATAATGAATCTCAATAAATTAAATACTTAAGTATCATAACGTGACAACATCAACCTGAACTAATTATATTTTTTAGAGTTTCTTAATAAAAACGTCAAAGTGGAACACTTAAAGTGAGACTTTATGTCTGTCTATTTGTTTAATAACTCAGAGAGGACTACTGTATATAGCAATTTGAGATTTGACGTTGTTGTTTTTATAGCAAGGATTTTTTGTTCGTTCTTGGATTTTCTTTTGTTTGTTCACGTACATCTCTGTAATTATCGAACAGACTTCAATGCGCTCTTTAGAGGTAGATAAAACTTAGCTTGGAGCAGAATATAGCTTGTATATCATTCTAGTCGAATGTCAGAAAAAAATATTTTCAGGGGTGACTAGTGGAGTTATACGCAGTGAAAAAATTGTTTCACACATAAAAAACTACACTAACTTAGAACAATGTTGTCTGTATTTTATTTTCATACTAGCATTTGTCCTGGTTTCGTACAAATTGTAATCGTAATCGGTGTCGGAATTGAAGTAGGACAGAGAATAAAACCGAAACCCAGGACCAGTACCGACATTGAAAGTAAGACCGGGGTTGAAACAGAGTATCGGACCGGGTTCAGAATCAAGAGCATGAGTGGAATCGAAATCAAAAATACTACCGGAACCAGAATTGAAAGCGAGAACGAGACTGCGATCGACGCCAAGGTCTTTTCATATGGATGAATTCATGTCATTCATTCACGGCGAAGCTGCTGGCAATGCTCAAAATGTTCTTAGTACTGTACTAAATCATAAGCCCGTGTGTGATAAAAGTGTCAGAGTTTTGGAGTTCCGTACACATGACGATAAACAGAACCCTTATAATATCACACTCGTGTCTGTCTGTCCTATTTTACCATCGAATCTACTAAACTAAAAAAAAAATGGAATTTTCGTAAATTGACAGAATAGGTGACCAACAGAATAGGTGACCTGGTGTATGACGTAATTAAACGAATCACGATATAAAAAGTTAATTTTAAAAGAAAAATTATAATATTAAGAAATGCTTTTGTCAATTCTATATCAAATAAACAGGTTTAATACGATAAATAAAAGTATTTTTTTGTAAAACGTATAGTTTAAAAGATATTAAAAAATATATACGAAATTCGATTATTCCCTTATATCTCCAAAATTATTCGGTCGAAAAGTTTCGAAAATACTATGAAATATAAAACAACACTTATAGGTTCACAGGAAACCTAAATAAAAATCATAGATATTTAACTTTTCACATGAAACGGTAAATATTCATAAAGGGAACATGCATGTAAAATGTGTTACTTCGTTTAACCGACCAAAAATAAATTCAATTGTTCTAATGGCTGTGATATAGCAGCCAATTTTATAAAAAGAATTGGGTTAAAATTATAAGACTAGAATACCTTTTTGTACTATTTTGATTTTATAAAGCTTTTATTGTAGTTGTCACAAATAATTAGGTCGATTTTCAATAAAACGTGATAGCAAATATGACTTCTTTTTTTAATAAAAAAAAATCCATTCCCTCTTTCCTTCACTAGTTTCTAAGCCAAATAACTGAAACCATTCTTGATAATAAAAATCTCAATTAAGCTCTTTATAAAATGAAACCATGAATTATTTCCTTAAGTATTTGAATTACCTAGTAATTTAGAGATATGTGCTCGATGATAAGCAATTATTAGTGTGCGGTAGCCATTAAATATACTCTAAAATCAATTTAGGTGGTATTAAATTACTGGTCACATAAAATTATAATATGACTAGAAAGGGGATTTAATTTGAACGGCAATGCAAAAAAAAAGAACTTCATATTATAAGTTCTAAATTAGAACAAGTATCGATTTTTTTAGGATATGTGAATTGAAGAACCATGTCTACCGCAATTTAGATTAATAATAACGAATCTCAAACGGAAACTAATTCGTATCTGATCATTAGCAGCATGATTTGACATCGTTGTAACTATAACATTTGTATTAGATCAAAACTATCGGAAATTTTGAAAAATTTTTGTGCCATAATTAATTTATCTTAACGAAAGAAAAACTAAGCAAAAAAAACCCGCTCTGCATTGATGAATTGGTACAGAACACTAAGAATTTAAAATACGACTAGCGTCTTCCATCAGCCGACCGCGTCGTTAGAAGTCATGGGCTATGAAAGTAAATAAGTAAAAACTGGCTAAGAGCAGATCGGACCATGCTCATTGTAGAGTTCTGAAGCCATTATTACAAAGAAATGCATAGCAGATGAAAAAAGTATGTTGGTACACTTTTTCTATATATCCCGCACAGAATAGTTATAAGCACTTTAGTCGCCTATAACTCAAAATACAAGTAGATTCGTCGACTGTTAATATTAAACTAGTGTAAACTAAAGTACATCGGCAAAATAGAGTATCTTCATGGCACTTACGTTCTTTTGTTGAGAAGCGCATTTTTTGGGCAATAACTAAATAAGAGTATATCCCACCATATTCAAAATAAATTTCTTTGAAAGTATTTATTAAGCGTTACCTTCGTTATTTTTTTCATATTTTTCGGACATACGGTTTTGAAAATAGAGGAGGGAACACAATTTCAGCAACTTCCGGAGCGACTATTTCTGAAATTATTCACGTAATGAGTATAATTGCTTAAAAACCACCGTAAAATGTTTTTAAAAGAATTATCAAAATATGTGCCACACGCTGATGTTTGCTGAAAAAATGTTTTTTCAGATTTTGTTATATGTATGGTGTGCCCCCCCTAGAAATATTTATTTTAGTTATTTAACCACCAAACTAAGTAGCGACTTATACAACACACCTACACTATACATTTCATCAATGAACGTCTCGCAGTTTTTTAATAAATTACCTATGACATGCGGACGCATACAGACGTACATGACAAAACTATAAAAGTTCCGTTTTGGTCATTTTGGCTGGCCACCCTAAAAAATGGTGAAGCTTAGGTGGAATTAAAAAATAGAAATATAAGATATAATTAAAAAATAGGTATTCCTAGATATTCCTATTGATCATTCGACGCGTAATTGTTTCTAGATATTTCTAGAAACGATTTCGCGTCGAATGGTCAAAGTGTCATGCTGATACAGTGTTTGTAATTGATCTATGGACAAAAAAACATTATTCCAATTTTTTATATATTATCATAAAATATCACGTTTCTTCATGGTGTATAGAAACGAACCCAGGTGGAATGTCAGCAAAATGCCCTAAATAAATAAAAATAATAATATGTTTAAACATTTTTTTTTTAATTTCAAATTTTTTGATCTAAAATAGTACATTATTCATACTTTAATCCTTTTGTTAGTTAGTATGCATTATTGTAGCTTTCAAAATAAAAATATTGCGATTTGGTGAGAAAATCATATGTAAATATAAGATCTTAAAAGAAAGAGTTGAGAAAAAATATTCAAATTTCAAATACTGACTTTTGAATCACCATGATCCACCGATCGAAGATCATCGCAAGACTTGAAAAATTGCATATTTGTTTTACATATTATTTTGTCCATCCCTTTGAAAGCATTGACTACGGCTCATTTCATATTTTGTTATTTTCTTGTTGGTATGTTCTAATTTGTAATAACACAAAAAGGTCTATAGATATCCTAAAAGGTTTTCGAATGAAACGAAATTTTCTACTAATTTGGATGTGAAACTTCTAATGCGACTGCCAACAAGGTTCGTTAAACGTTTAACGCTACCATGGAGAGGCTATGAAAGCACTGTTGCGTTAAACGTTCAACGCTCCAGGGAAGGGGGAATAGAAAGAGACAGAGCGATAATGAATGCGTGGCACTCGAACGCATGCGCGTAGTATACCTGTTACAGGTCAGCGCGAGCGTTAGCAACGACTAGCGTCCAATGTTCCAATAGATTTGGATATTTCTCCACTCGAAAATTATAATTAAAAGATGCGATCAATTGTGAATTGTAAGCAATGTTAATAAAGTTTGTCTTAAAGAAACAATATGAGTTCACTAAAAATCAATTCCTACCCCTTCCTATTTTCATTTCCACATTACGAAGTTTCACTTCTTTCGCGCCGAGGGACTTTACGATCTTTTTATTAGTTTCTTGTTAGTATATTATTAGAATAAAACTAATTTAAGCAAACAGCAATCAATGTCTATAGATATTCTGATTTATTGTTCAACACATTTGTGCCTAGAATAAATCGGTAAGTAAGATTTTATACCACATTTCGCAACAGAATAATGCATGATAGTACCTACAAGCGTGCTAGAAGATAGACTGGCTCCGTGGGCGGCGGGCGCGGGCGCGGCGGCACGCGCCGCTCTGCACAACTGTATACATAGATTACGAAAATTGTGCACATCAAAAACCTTTATTTTGCATACAACTGGAAGAGAAGTAAATAAAACTAAAATAACACGCGTAATCAATAAGAAAAATAAAGAAACAAACCATAGTTTAAGAGTTATATTTTTATCAGCCGATAACATGTGAATCCTTTTCAAGATATAAAAACAAACAAACAAACAAAACATAAATTTATTTTTGACTTATCATTTATGAATTGTTGAGAATAAATATTAATATAGATAATAAAATTTGCTTCTTGTTTTATTTGATAGTGTTATTTTTTTAACGCGCTTTTATTAAGTTCGCGTGTATGTTTCTTTATTGAAAACAAAAACTTAGATACTGAATTTCATACATTTATAATGTTCGAATAATCATGAAATTTGACAATTATATGTATTTCTGATTACAATACAATAAAATTGTATAATTGAACTGATCTGATGATGAAGCCAGAAGGTAGACACCTGAACTTCATAACGGGATAACATATTTTAGCCGCGTTCTAACTTGTTATGATTGTTTGATATCTACTTTAGTCATTAGCGATTTTTCAATACAATCGAACGTATTCCAGTCGCGAATGGTTTTCAGAATTTTACAACAGATCCAGAAGGTAGGCGCTGAAATTCCATAACAAAATCTAGTCCCAACAGTGGTTGGGGCTTTCTGAAATTTATTTAATTCTATCGTGAATAGCCATACCCTTTATTGGATCCACGTGGCGGGGTGCTTAGGAGTCAACCTGAATGCACTTCATAATCCCGCTTTAGGACACCGGGCGCAATCATGGCAATTAGCCTTGCCAGTTATGAACTACTGCTCAAGTATATTATACTTCATTACAAACATGGTTTACATGGCTCTTTCAGGTTAGACAAAAAAGGTTAAATGATTTTTTTTGCTTTTTGGTACAGTACCTCCTATTTATAAAGGCGTGTGTATTAAGTTCTTTTTTAACTACTAATTTATTACATTCTTAAAATTGACATTTAATTTAGAATTATTAATATCTAGATATAAATTCATTTGTAAAGAACGCAGTGTGAATTGAATCAATACATAAATATAATTAATATAAATATTACTACTCATAACTATTTTTAAATTATGAAATTGATTAAGATGTAGCAAATTATTTACTCTTATCTATATTAACTAAATCTATGTCGTTTATAAAAGATATTGTCAACATATTTCATTTTTAATTAAAATATTAATTCCAATATAATTATAATAAGAATTTATATGGGTATAGTAATAAAAAGAACTCATTTTGTTGTCAAATATTACTGAAACTGAAAAATCGATTTATAATTTGTTACACTTATTTTTGAGATCTAATTTTTTAAGAAAAACAAAATGTTATTTTCATTAATAACAATTCCTTACCTATTCCCTGACCATTTCTGCGCACTTGAGTGCAGTGTTGCAGGTTAGGCCGCTCCAATTTCGCAAGCGGCCGGTAGATGTCGCGATCGGCTGTATATCACTTGCGGAATATTTAGAACCAGCCGTTCGGCGACAAGCTTATCTGTTATCAGTATAAGGATAGGTACAACCTTATTGGATCCCGGCGAGCCTAAGGCACGTTACGGCTGTTGCGACCGGTTTCGGCGAGCTGCAATGGATATCCAACTTGTTGTTTCTTTTTAAGCCCTATGCGATTGCGAAATATTGGATTATGGATCTTAGATAAGTAAAATATCATCATTTCGTTGCAATAAATTATTGAGATTTTAGGATATGGTAGAAATCAGAAAGATCTATGCAACGGCTGACCTTGTAAGTCATCCAGAACTCTTCGTACTCTTTTGAATTAAAATTATAAGCATTTATTTCAAAGTTATTTATATGCATAAAAACTGACCTAACAGCTTAATAGTTTTCTTTTTCCTTTTTGAATGAATCTTATTTGAACGAAGTTTGCTGCATTCGATGTACCTTTTTGAGCTCAAAAGTAATTACATTTTAATAAGTAAGCAGTTAAGCATCCAAAAGAATTTTGGAGAAAATATTTCTTTTGAAAACCCTTCAACGACGCTATTTTTATAACAGTTAAGTCGATCTCATAGAGAATAATGACGTTCAGTTAATTTTTTTAAGGTCGAACATAGATTTTATTCCAAAGCTCAATCTTAGGAAAAACCTAAAAACTTTTTTTAAAAAACACTGCATGATAATGTTTTCATTTAGCATATCGCTTATAGAAATTAATTGATTTCGATCAAATTTACATTACCTAATGCAGTTTTGTTAAAAATAGATTTGTGAATCCATGTACATAATAGATTAGAAATTATTCGAAAAGACCATTTTTTCCAATTTTTTTTGTCGTCATCTAATTGATTTCTAATTTTTTGCAAGTCCTTTCAGAAAAAAGTAATTTTCATAATATTGCGAAACGATGAGAATAGTTTTAGCGAGACATTTTAAAAGAAATTCCTTTTAAAAGCTATCACCTTAATAAATAGATAAAAGTGATAGCTTGCACAATATTTATGCTACTTTTGGATATAACGACGTGTTTTATATTATATTTTAATGTTTTATTTCTTGGAAAATTAATACCTAAGCAAGTAGAATCTAAAATGAAAATTGTGTTACATTTATTCCAAAAAAAAAACATCATAATTTTACAAGAATAATTTAAAATTTACATTTATATTAAAAAAATTCACAAAATTTCTGGTTTTGGGAAATTTCGCTGTAGAAAGTCGAAAAAAGGGTGACAACTTTTAAATGGAATTTTAAAATTTCAGAGCTGTATCCATGAAACTTCAAATTAAAAATATTTCACCATAACAAAAAAAATTGAGAATTAAAAAAAATTAATGGGAAGAGAGCAACAGCTAAGCAAGTTCGAGTGAGAATTTGAGCACAAACTGTTAATTATTACATAGCGTATTTTCTTAATCTAATGGCTCTAATAATGTCCCATCAATTCTACTTTCATAATCGTTAATAAAATCGAATTTGGTATAGCGATCGGTATAGGGTTTGCATTAAAATATTACGATTCCTATTTTAGGATTAAAGTCTAAATATTGAAATCGATTTTAAATCGCGATCGAAATGAGGTCGCGTCGGTGATAGGGTCAGAATTAGATAGCGATTGGAACCGGCGTAGGAAAGTGTTCCGAATTCATGATTGAGCTCATATTTCGCGATCAGAACTTCAATGAAGATTAGACAGGACATAATTCATATGCACACTAGCATTGTGCCTTTATCAAGTATTTTAATATTCTTGCTAAAATTTTTACATTTCTGTACCTAAAAGATCAAAATAAATTGTTCTGTTGATGCTTGCGGAGACACGCAGATAGTGGACATCTGTGGATAGTTTCTGAGGAATTATATTTTTTTCGGCTATTTCTAGTGAAAGCTTACTCCTTTAGGAGAGTTTACTACTAAAATGATATATCTGGCCATTAATAATTAAAATATTCGTTTTTGTACGAGAACGAGAAAACAGAGAAAAGATTAGAAAAATGCATATTGTCGAATTGTATTTTTGGCTTATACTCAAAATATGTAAAACGTTTTTATATTTGATGTTCATAAATCGCAGCATCTGAAATAATTCATATTATGTTAGAAAATTAAATTGATAATATAAGAAAATTAAAAGATAGGTACAGCATTAATATAATTTAGCACCTATACCTCGGCATACCTTATAGTAAAGAAAAACGAACCTATATATTTTGTTTAATTACCTTAACCCATTAATCCTTCAATCCTTTAGTTTGTGACTTATAATATTATTGATCCATAAACAGTGATAGGATACAAACGGAAACCGCTTTGCCCGAATCTGAGATCCAAATGAAATTCAATTTTTAAGTTAATGTCTTCGTTCAATTCGTTAATTTATAGTAAGGCTGGTAATTGGTGCAGTGAAAGGGAGGGTAAGTATGACGTCACGCAGTCCGCTATCAGACCAAGGCCGGCACAGCCTTTATGTTGTCCATTGTAGTAACAACTTATGTCCTCGTTCAATGAACTTTATAACATTACACGTTACTTATAATAACGAACAATTGTTTAACCGTCTATAGACGATATGAAGGAAGCTTATTTTTTCATATTCATTGTTATTATTCACTCGCTATTTAATTTTATTGTTTACTCGGTCGTACTATTCCAAATTGTATTTAAATACCGCAATTGATAATTTTAAAACTGAATGGATGCCCTTATAGTTGAATTGATAAAATGAGAGAGAAAATAGGACGGTGCATCCCATGCAGCTTTAAAGGTTTGAATGATTTTAATGAATACTATTTTTTTAATTTTCATAACGTTAAAAAATTTATTGTTTAGTGTATATTTCCGCTTGTTCCAAATGCTAACATTATTAAGGAAATATTTACAATGCAATTTTGCCCACGGCTTCGCCCGTCCGGAAAATAGATAATCTCTAGAGAATGGAGACGGAGATTTTAAACTTTATTAAAATCTCAATACTAAACTCGATCAGGATCCCAATGTCGATCCCGAATTTGATTCTATTCCATCTTGTCTCTCTCTTTTTGCCATTTGCTCTGTTCTCCTCGTCCCTTCTCCTCTTTCTCTTAATTCTTATTTCTCTTCCCTATCACTTTCCCTTCTCAAGCAAAGCGAGCATTAAATAAACAGCCGACTAAATTAATCAAAATTAACGATTTCTCTGTTTATAAAAAAATATACTTACAGACAAACAAAGAGTATTCCCAGTTTTATGTGACGATTATACTAATGAACGACATACATTTCTCGAATAGAAAGATAGAAATGGATAGGCAATAAATGATATTTTATATGGTGATGTATTGTATCAGTTTACCGAATTTCATCAAAATTGATAGACAGATAAACAAAAAGTAGTCTCTTTTCTTATTGTCTTCAAGCTATCTTCATATAACCTTTCATCAAAATCCGTTTAGTGACCGAGGCGTGAAAACGGACAGGCAAGCAGACGGACACACAGCTTTATTTTCGCATTTTAATATGAATATGGTTATATCTATTAAAAAGAACTTAAAGACATCGCAATTTGAACAGTTAGGCAACCGGCACTAAATCCATAATTCGTAAACAAATCGAAGTAGAGACACTGAGTTGAAAAAAAGAGTCTAGGGCATACGCGCATTCATTTAATAAACTCCCGTGCCCCAGCAGACTTTTCTTGTTGTAAGACGGTGATTTGGAATTGATTTTTATATGGTAATATGCAGTGCGAAAATAAATGCTTTTTGATTTAGTTATATTACAAGCAAAACTGTAATTTTGATCTTTACGTTATATAATTAGACCTATTATATTCAATTAAACATAAATAATCAAATTAGTATGTCATTAATAACGTGCATTTTAGATATGCCCCAAATAAATTTGGTTATTGGCTACATTACATATACCCAAAATAAACGTATGCATCAAATATATAAGAAAATTTTCTAATCGCTTTTTCATAAACAAAAAAAAATGCTTGTATTGAATACGTCAAACAACAAAAGCTTCACTCGGGTCGTCCGCTCGCTCGGGTGACGCGCGCACCCTCTGGTCGTCCATCTCCGTTTGTGTAACTTCTTAAATCGATTAGAGACAAACGACCGACTTCAGAACACGGCAATTGAAACAATCACGATCGGTAAACTACAGCAATTACCGCATCCGAGTAACGACCGTCGTCCCCCGTCAGAGGGCGCCCGCGCTCGCCGAGGGCCGCTCGATCCGATCGCCGCCTTTCGAATGAGACGTCATTTTCCCACTCTGGCGAGGCGTTAACTTGAGTTTCGCCCTTTTTTTTTTATTTCGCCTTCAGAGGCGCGAATATAAATGATCACAATAATTTTCTCGCTTCTCGGGCACGCAAAAGTAATGAACGGCTCCGGGTCGTTACCGCGACGGTGTAAGGGGGACTCATCGCACGACACGGTCCGGCTTAAATAAACGCGTGAAATTCATCCGAAGGTGTAATTTCAACGGCTCGAGTGATCGCCCAAAGCATCGGTGGCGAAAGCAATTTCAAAAGCGTAGATTAAAATCCATGATCAGGAGGAAACCCGGATAAGTGCCGTTATAGCTCTCGTGACTGGAGTCGTGTATGCAAAACGCTGAGAAAACAATAGCGTTTTGTTGCAAATATAAAAAAAAACCGAAGCTTAATTGCTTGACCATGTTTTGATAACAATAAAGAAGTATATTGATGGGCATCATACTCCAGACCTCAGTCATTGTACCCGATTCGGTACGTTAATTTGAAAAACACCTGATGTGATTTCGGTAAAACTAAGGAAAGGCATGCGATGTAGTTGTTTTTTTATCGCATTAGATAATTTGGATATCGGCTGTATATAACCTTACCTGTTGAACGTATTAGTTACTTTAAAAGGTACTCTTTTTTGTCTCAAGACGACGCAGGTCTTTTCTTGTCTTCTTCGTAGATTTAAATGATCATACTTTTGTGAGCGATCAAAAGGACCAGCTGAGCTGCGCCTGATGACTTGTCGAAACCAGTTTCTAAATTCTCTTCCATCTTCACTCGCATAAGCGGCCCGCAGTGAGTAAAAGCATTCTACTGTCAAACGTCGCCGCATGATGGATGCGTCGGCCGCATCGGCTTGACGACTCATTTTCTCGTTAAACATAACGTCGCCGGACCCCCCAAATTGCATAGTAGCAGGCACCTTCGCAACTGCGACGAGTAATGGCAGCCTCGCTCGGCCGAGAATCATTATTTTCTGTCTCGCAACGAGGCGAAAACGATCAATAAAAATAAATCATTTAAATAACCATAAACACAATGCGCCGACATTACATCTCCTAATGATTTCGCTAACGAATCATTGAAAGTAGTCGGATCGCGTGCGCGGGAGACGTTCGATTCTAGAGAGGCAAGTAGCGCTCAGAAGGGGGGAGGGGGGCAGTATGAACGTAATAATATGAAAGTGTTGTCCGGGCCCCGCCCTAGCCTCGGGGCAGCTCGCCGTTCTATTTACATCTGCTCGGGTACTTTATTAAGCCTTCTGTGCCTCCACTCCCACTCTCGCTCCCGCTTCGCTACTGATTTTAGAGTACCGCGAGTTAATACGAAGTTCAATCGGTTTGCTGATAAATATAAATCATTTACATCTTTGAAAAGAAAAAATCCTTGTATAGTTTTTAACGAATTACAAATCAAGAGTATGTCAGTAATTTATATTTTCTACTGTAACTAATTGGAAATAAAAAAAAAGTTGTGGGTAGGTGTATCTCAATAGTAGAGTGACTAACACCTAATACAATTACTAACTAAACTTTTTTCTACTTCACAAGCAACAAATACATGCTAACTAAACATTGATTTTGCTTTACAAGCCATATACAAGTTTATGGAATTTATATTGACAAATATAGTGAAGCTCGAGTACATAGACCTTTTAAAATTACTAAGGATCGTGGATGTGAATAAATTTGAAACCTCATCAAATGTATAACCTCAATTGCGTGTTTTAATCTCAATCGTTTTCTAATCTGTGTCGATATAAAACATGTGCAGAATAACATTTGAAGTATCATAATTTTTGTGACCGTCTTCTAGGTCCAAAAGTAGCGAAAATAATGCTTTAAGTTTTGTATTCAGGAGTATAATTATTTAATTATTGTCTATAGCTATATAGTGATACCCCACATCATGGTATAGATGGGAAATAAAAAAAATCATTCCCACTTTACCTGTAGGCGGTTAAGGGGGGGGGTAAAGTAAAAAAAAATATCAAATTTTTTTACTTTACCTTTTTACAAGATTTAATTCTACCACTTAGTCGGCGTGATTAATATACATATATACTTATACCAAATTATAGTTTTTTGGTGTTAAGAGATTCTGAGCTGCGGACGTACAGATAGACAGACGAGGACGGACATGGCGAAACTGTGTTGACTACGAAACTCTAATTAAATTGACTTTGAAATAGACAGGCAAGCACACAACAATGAAGAATATAATATTATCGTTATACCTATATAACAATTTCAGCGTCGTTGTACAGTCAAACCTGATTTTTTAATTATTGATTTAGTTATCTATGCCGCAGCCGAAATTATGGAGCATCTATTGTTTTAATTTATCGCTTTATTATTAACGTAAACACCACTAGTATGTAATTTAGAGCGACGTCGCTGTGATACGATTTACTCATTAGATCTATCGATAATTATTTTATTAGATCCATTTCACTTTGTATGCAATAAGCCCATTGTCGCACTGCGCTTATGGTCATAAGCTTTTATTGTTCAATAGCTAATGGCTGTTTTCATTGTTCTAATATGACAATAAGTTTGTATTGATTGGGTTTTAGTAGTAACTCTATGTATTTTATTGTATTACACTGTGTTACTGTGTTCAACAATACTTTGATTGATACCTCTATTAACGGGGACGAAAAATTTGTTAATATTCGGTTTTTTTGTGACGTATGAAGCTGTGAAAGGATTATTGGTAAAAGATCTATGTCAAGAGAAATAAAATTTTTCAGTAACTACAATATTACAAGAAGAAAAAATACTCTAAAGAAGTATAAGTTGTAGGGGGTATTTTAAAAGAGAATATGGGATAAGACAACTTCTTCCTAAAGATAGATAGAAGAAATGAACGAAATTATGATTTTTTTAAAAGTGAAAACCTAAATTATTTTTGCATTTTATTTAAAATACTTTTTATTTTTAAATAGACACGTAAATTTGTTCTTGCATTACGGGTCGAATAAAAAATTTTTATCGATAAGCAATAATTCTTTGTACAAACATTTTTAGGGTTCTGAGTCAAAATAGCAATTTCTTAATAATTAGAACGTCGGCGGATTTGACATGAATAAAGCAGCTGGCAGTCACTAAGTATGTGTTTGCTATATGCTTAGTCTCTCAGATATGGCTAACGCATTTCTAATGGATTGATTGATTGATTGTTTGTGTGTATATAAGAAATAAAAAAAAATATTATTAACACAAGCAAAGGTGCAGACGTCTATTAAAGAAACATGCACGGCTTTTATTTTCAGCCTATATTCTTATATAGACCTAAAATATTCAAAAATACGACAGTGATGAATTGCCATTACTATCGTATCTTTTAATATTTTGAATATTAAAAGAAAAGAATATTTTGAATATTTTTGGTTTTTTAAGAATTGAAGTATCTTGTTTGTAGTCTTGTCGTATTGTGCTGTTGAAAATTGAATAAATTGTATTGCGCGCAGTTATTAAGTATTTGTTCTTCAAAAATTTCACTACACGAGTTCATCAAGACTTACGTATATTTTGAGAATATTTTAGAAACAAATGCTCCACCGAATTCTACAGTTGCCGAATTTGCGATGAACTTTAAGGTGGTTTCTTCCACCAAAAATGACTCTCGGTTGGGTCGCCCCACAATGGTAGTGACAAAATAAGAAATGGTATAAAAAGTCGAATTAAATGTTTTAGTAGATCTCCTTATAATGTGGATAGCATTTTACACGAACGTTTGGGGATGGAAAAAGTATCCGTACTCCCCCTCAGAATATTTACCGATGCACAAACAAACAAACCAGGATGAACATTTCTCGAACTTCCTTGAAACTGTCACAACAAGATCCTAATAGTTTTTTAGTTCGATTTACAACCATTATATCACATATAAACGTGGCTTCACCATTATGATCTGTAAGAAAAATTACGGTCCATGACTTGGAAAAGATCATCGTCTCCAAAGCCCTAAGAAATGTAAGGCGAGTCATTCTGCCAGAAAGATCATAAGCTCTCTTTTCTGGCATAGTAAGGAGGTGCTCATGATAGAATATCTCAACCGTGGAGATACCGTTAGGGAATTTTTCTGACAGAATAAATAAAATAATTGCATAACGAAATTTGTAAGAAACGGCAAGGCAAACTACCAAAAATTGTTTTGTTCCATGAAGATAACGGCTTAGCCGAAAGGCTTACTGCACCGCTGTTGCTACGGCGGCAATTCGAGATAATGGCTTCGAAATACTTGAGAATCCTTCATATTCGCCAGATCTTGCCCTAGTAATTTCTATTTATTTCCAAAGTTGAAGGAGTATCTCAAAGGACATAGGTTTGAAGATGATGAAGAGGAATAATTGCCGCAGTGCAGGAAGTTTTAGACGCTCATGATGAAGAGGAATAATTGCCGCAGTGCAGGAAGTTTTAGACGCTCATGATGAAGAGGAATAATTGCCGCAGGAAGTTTAGACGCTCATGATGAAGAGGAATAATTGCCGCAGTGCAGGAAGTTTTAGACGCCCGCGATGAAGAGGAATAATTGCCGCAGTGCAGGAAGTTTTAGACGCTCATGATGAAGAGGAATAATTGCCGCAGTGCAGGAAGTTTTAGACGCTCATGATGAAGAGGAATAATTGCCGCAGTGCAGGAAGTTTTAGACGCTCATGATGAAGAGGAATAATTGCCGCAGTGCAGGAAGTTTTAGACGCTCATGATGAAGAGGAATAATTGCCGCAGTGCAGGAAGTTTTAGACGCTCATGATGAAGAGGAATAATTGCCGCAGTGCAGGAAGTTTTAGACGCTCATGATGAAGAGTTTATTGAGAAATGAATTTTAAGCTTATTATGCTAAAAGACGACTATGCTGGAAAAAAATTACACTTAATAAAAATTACCGCCAACATACTCTTTTTCACTTTTTATTAAACCCCTATCGTTAGTACAATAACTGTTCTATGTAATAGGTTAAGCTATATAAAAATAAATATGCCTTTAACAAAATTCTGGAAGTTAATTAAGCAAGAGACCTATGCATAGATGTACCAGATGGAAATCTATTGTCTCCGCCTACCCTTTTGGGAAGTAGGTGCGAGTTTATAATAAAACTAATAATAAATTGATGATGCTTTCAGAACAATCGTGAAACAAACGAAACAGATTGAACTTGTTTATGTAAAATATTAGGTTTTAAAATTTTCACGTTAACCAAAACGAGTAATCTTAAGAAATTTGCAATAATTCGCTTGTACACTTAACTAAGGCAGCGCGTGCGCTTGCGCAACCGGACGCGACCGACCGACCGCCGCACGCCGCGCCGACCGATTTATCGATATCGCCACTCGACAACGGGAGTCCGCCACGTAATACTATTATGAAATTACTCAGTTTGTGGTCTTATAATCAGTAAGACGCACTTTGATGATGATCACTGAAGTTATTTCTAAAGGAATAATGAAATATAAATAAGAAAAAATAAAACATTTCAATAAAATCTCAAATTCCTGGAAACATTACTCCCATTTTCGGTATAAAAAACGATAATAGTGGTTTATCTATAAGTTTGAGGAGTAGAACTGGCATTAACAAACAGCATAATGTAATTAACTATCCACTCACTCACAATGGATTTCACACCATGCTATTTTTGACAGATGCTACATACTAATTAAGAATTATTTGAAGAATGTTAATAACAAACAAATATAGCGGTTCCATATATTATGAAAGATTTAAATCATCGATAAGTGATACATAACGGCCTAATTACAGTTATAAGATATACGAAATAGAAAACTAATTTTCTATTTGCGTTCGCTTAGTTAATTCGGATACAATAAATCAGGCATCTCAATAATTCACGAGCTTTTTAATTACGAAAGAACAAAGAAACGATCGCCGTTATCGTAATCATGGGTCGTAATTCATAATTACGTTATAATAAGCTAGCCTTCGGCGCGTCCGGATCGAGCTTTGTGCACTGCGCGCGCGCTGCGTCCGGGCGCGCTGACTCAACCCAGCCCCTCTCTACAGATGACTACATTAAGGTTACAAATAGTAGAACTACAAAAAGCCGCTTTACTTACATCAAGATTTAGAATGTTTCTAAGTTTGTTTAATTCAGTAATGTCATTCAGAGCTTCCAATTAATACAAGCTAATTTTGATTCACTTACCGATGTTTGAGTTGGGTGCAAATTTGTTTGTACACGTATATCCGACGATATCGCACAACTTATGGATTTTAACTTTTATTGTATCTGAAAATGTTGCCCGTTATAGAATATATGACAACGCCAAGAAATTTTGTACATGCCTTCCAGTGCTTAAAGGTTTTTTACACTGCACACATGCGGTATCATAAGAAAAGTCGCGAGAATTAGCCCGTTAACTTTTTTCGTTTAATCACTTTCGAGCCATCTTAAGAAACCACTTACGCGCTTAGTGATATTCCTCTTGAAAGAAGTTTGTTATCTAGTACACTAAAATGAATATTTATTTGTTTTTTTTTGTATTTCATGCACCCGCCCGTTCATCCGATTTCGATAAAAGTCTGTCAAAAATGTTGTTTGCGTAAAGGTTATAGGCATGAAATAAAATTAGTGTTTGTACCCAACTTGTTTTGCCTATTAATACTATTGAATCAAACTACTTAAACGATTATAAAAATTCCTTCACCAATAAGAAGGTCTCTGAGTAAAATACACTATTAACATATCTCTTTGGCTACATCGGAATATTTGTGCTGATTCTAAAAATCCTTCCTATTCAATTTGATTTAAGAAAACAAAAAAAAAGTTTAGAGTTTCGATTAAAAATAAAAACATTGACTTGCGATTTATCAAAAAAATTATAATGATTTCTTATTTATTAAAATATCAGAAATTTTATAATTTTGTAGATTCTACTCCAAATGCTAGATGTCTTTTTCTCGGTTCACTGTTTTTGTTATCTTATTGCAGAGATATACTTGTCACTCAGTCTCTTATTTCAAGTCATGGGGATTAGTCTTTAAGCTTTTTACGTGTTTATGGTTGCGCGGGTTGGAGGGTCAACAACCGCAGTCTTCATCGAACAGTGACGATCTTCTGGAATGACGGCTTACCGTGTTCCCCGAAGCGCGGAGCAGGTGGTCTGAAGGGAGCTTAAAACTCATTGATCGATTCATATGTAATCAGATTTGTACACCTTTGTCTTCTGGTGAAAAGCTCTCCATCGTTCGCCTGCCGCCGTCAGTTGTCTAGTTCATTGACCGGTTAATTATAAAGTAATTACATGTATAATAATTGATGTATGAAAATAATGTAAACTGTAAGCTTCCTAATTATCTCTAAGTTCAGGTTCTCCTTACTTAGGGTTAAGCGTTTATCGGAGCACTTGCTCTTGTAGGGAGTGTAATGAACGGCAGTTGCGGCCTGGAGTGGGTGCAGGTACTAAACGCATACCTAGATAATGCGGTCGCTTTACGAACCTGACCCCTAAATGGTTTGACTGTTATTAAATATTTTTAATAATATTCCGAACGCGTTCGTGGACTCATTTTCAAAGTAAAATATATTCACATCGAGAGAATTTAATAATTCATTGGCAAATTTGCAAAAGCAAAAAAGAGCAAAGCTGCATTGGCGATTATAAAACAATTCAGAAATGTTAAGATTGGCTATTTTTATAAAATAACCAAATCATCAAATTTTATCAGAAAAACCAAAAAACGTGGACGGATTTATTAAAATTCCATTTAATTTTTTCTAAAAAATCGGATATTTGTGAAAAAAATATAAGGTCTAGTCCTCGGACCTTATGTTTGTTTAAAAATATCTGTGCTGGGGGTATGGAATTAAATATATTCATTTATTTCTATACCTGCACTATAGTTATGATAAAATATATGGATATATTGAAAAAAATCTGAAGAACGGTTAAGCCTGCAGACCAACCCTGAAACTTCCCGCTATTATATTTATCGATGTGTTTTCGAGTTCTTCGAATATAAAGAAATAGTTATTTGCAAGTTGAGGTTTTCGAGCTCAAAAATTTGAAACATAGTTGACCCTGCGAGCAATTCGTAAAACTTCTTGCTACTTTCGAGTTCGAAGCGTTCAAAAATATAAATAGCAGTCAATTATGCAGCTCTTCCAGCTCAAAAGCTCGATTTTAATACGGTTTCGAGCATTCCGAAATCAAAAATATAGTTTCAACACGTTTTGGGTTCTTAGAGTCGAAAAATCTAGATTTGTTTAAAAAATGTTACTTTCTTAATTTTTTAACCAATATATGTTTCTAATGCATAGGTGCGATTTGATTTGCTTTGCCGCATTCGACGCAGTTTGTAAGCAGAAAAAGATGACTGAGTACCACATATCAATCCATCAAAAATGTTACAAGTTGTTTTGAACAAAAAACTTCTTTTTAAATCACCTATTAACAATATCTCTCGATTAAATTAGCGGATTTTCATGCGGTTTACATGATGGACGTTGTTTTTGAGAAAAAGAGCTGATTGTGTTTTGGAATTTATCGATAGACTAGTGTAAAATAATACCATAAAAACGCTTTTGGGAAAAAAAAAATCTCCCATTCTGTTTCTTAATATCATCTTATTTTCAATAACTAGACAGAATAGTGACTTCCCAATTTAAAATCCTTTGCAAAGTTTTACAGAGTCAAGTTAAGGATGTAATAATTATTTCGATTTGTATCTCATTACATAACACGTGCTTTTCCAATTGAAAACGGCTACGTATACGAGGCAAATTTAAAATATGCGTCAATCTAAAAAAAATTAATTATGATTGTAGTATGCACAAACAGAATTATGTCAACAAATCCGCACAACGCACTCTGTGAGTTCATAGCGCATTCACCATATCGTACAGGATCTTGCAAAGGAGGTTAATTGTAATGGCCCAACTTTAAGCAATTTTGACCCTGTTTCACGTTTGTACTAGTATTTCGGCCGTTTCTAATTTTATAATGTGGTTTTAAAGCTTTAATTCGTTTTATCTTCCCCATAAAATCATTATAAAGATCTATATTTAGATTTTTTAAAATGATTGTAATAGTTTAGACGACATCTATAGATGTTTTTAGTAAATAGAAAGGAAAGTTAATTTTAAGTTTTGAACTGTACAAGTTTGCTGTAGGTGACAAAAAAAGGTAGATTTTTAAGTATTTTTCATATCCATGGTGTTTAATTGTGACAAGTTTATAATTTGAAACTATTTACGAAGAAAGGAGAAATTAGGAAATTGTTTTGTAAATGAAAAATCCTATTTTTTTTATATACAAGTTGTTCTCCTAACTTAAGGCCGTAAGTAACTTAAGGCCGACGAAACGGCAACGGTTTCCGATAAATAAATCCGAGTGCCTGTGTCGTCACAATGTTTATTTGTTCTCACATCACAGACAGCCGATATGAGTATATTAATTTTTAATTAGTTTACTCATAACATAGGGCCAAAGAAAAAGTTTTAAATATGTGTAATCAAAAATTCAGAATTATGTTTACATTTAATTATAATACATAGTATGGATTTGATCATGCATCTTTTCGCAAATATTCATAATCTCGTTCTTACTTAGAAAAACTTTGCCACAGTAACTACAGTAAAAATATGTCATTAAAAATATACTCACAAATAATATAGACACAACCCTAATTAACGCTCGGCCACATCACAAGCGCGGTTGCTATCGAGTTGCGGCGCGACGCAACGAACTCTTATCAGTGCACCGCATCTCTGGCCGGCCACGCAACTCATACGCAATTGGTCACTTAACCCCTCCCCGCAGTGGCGCGGTTCCTTCAACCGTTTTTAAGGTTGTCAGTACAACATTCTTACGTAGATGTTCAAAGCTATTTTTATCAGAAACGGCTACTTCAATGTCTATGATTTCTTTGGCAAAATTGTTTTATAAGGGGAGGAGATAATGAATATTTGTTAAAAGATGCATGATGATATGCGTTTCGTGTATATACCATTTTGTTCAACAACTTTTTTGCCATTTTGTAAAAAGTGACATAATCCCACCGCTGTAGAAATTTTTGGACTTCTGATCAAAAAACTGCAGCAAGCTTTGACAGTTCTCTCTTGATATTAACCTAACACTACCTAAAGAATTCTGAAGAGACTGAAACAGGTGAAAAAATATTAGTCGTTTGTCGAGTGTCTAAAAATGTGTGTGGTCTGGCGAAATTATCATAGTCAAAAACTACGCCCTTTCTATTGATCAACTCCAGCCATTTTTTCTCTATTTCTTGCTTGCATCTCATCAGCTGTTGGCAGTAGAGATGCGAATTGATAAGATGCCTCGACCGCCATCGTGTCGCCGTGATAGGTGCCGTTGGATGTCCGAACTTCTGCCGCACAGATTGCTGATGACCGACGCACACTCAAGCGGCATAGCGGACCTGATTACACCCACCTTTCCTCTGACTGGCACAATATAACCTCGGAGGGCCGGCCCTCAATGGTGCGCGGTTACTTTCAACCGCACATGTCAGTCTGCGCCCGGAAGATACCAAAAGCCATACTATATCAGTCGCCAGCCCAATGACCCGCAAGAACGGTGTTCTCTTCGAGAAGCTCGGGTCCGAGCCCTAGGCTCATGCCCGTACCTGCATCATTAACGGGGTGTAGAAGATCCAAGAACAAACGAACGCCGCTTCGATTTAATAGGTTTAAATTCGGCCCCTCTAATTGATCGCGCTCTGAAAGACGAATCCGAGAATAGTGAAAAATAGTGTAAGAATGCAACTGCATGCTACATTATGCCTGCACTTTCCTGCACCGGTTCAGTACTGCACCTGAACTTTGCACCGCTGCACCTAGTCTCCAGTCCACCATAGGACATGGCATACGTGTCAGAATATATATAATAATATCGGAAGTGAATATTTGCACCTCTATAGATA